>NC_061161.1:58959801-58964801 GCF_022113875.1 Hydra vulgaris
CTTGAGCCACATCTACAAAGCCATAAATGTTTTAAACTAACATTATTTGTTTACAATAATAAATGTTTTAAATTTATATTTTTTAACTTGTCAACGTTTTGTAAATATTCTATAGATTTTATTAGTATATTCTAATTTTTAATATATAAGGGATGTATTTTTTATGTATGTAAAGTATTTTTTATGCCTGTAATGTATTTTTATGTATGTAGTTTTTATGTATGTAGTTTTATGTATGTGTATTTTATTCAAATGTAATTTTTTAAAGCAATATGTGCGATTGATTTTATAAACAAAAATACTTTCAATAATAACTGCGTTTTTAATGAAATTATTAATAATCATCAAAGTTAATACAAATAATTTTAACCACTAATCCATTTTACTCAGTGTACCCGATTACTGATTCATTCTCCCAAGAAAAAAAAGTTTTTAAGTTCTTAGAAATTGGTTTACTAACTTCAATTATTTTTGCTTCAGCCATTCTTACAAACTCGTTATACTTAGAGTTACTTTTTTCTGTTTTAAATACTAATTAAAATTATAAAGCCCATTTACTAAAACATCATCAGCAGTATTGTGAAGCAGTTCCGCTTCCTCCTCACAAAGTAATTTAACGTTTTATTGAATTTTTATCTAGCTAATTGAATTTCTACAGTAACTCAATGAATTAATTATTTTATTTGTTTATCCTACTAAGAAGAATTATTTCAAATATGTTACACTTTTTAAACTACGTGAAGCATAATACAGTTATTAAAAAAACTTTTTTATAAATAAATCATTTGGTTGAATCTTGTTGGATTTTTCAGGGTCAGAGGCTGCATTATTTTTGCAGCCTTTTTATGTGCCACAGCATAAAAATGACTAAAAAAAATACCGAATGGTCCTCTTGACTATTTCCCCTAACATTGTGAGTCCCGGGGATATAGCCCTACTACCCCCACCCCACCTCCTCAATCCAGCACTGGAAATAAGACATAAGTATATAAATAAAAATTATATATACTCTTTGATAAATCGAAGAACATTTGTTTTTTTATAGTTGTTAATTTATATAAAAAAAGTCACTTAATTTTATAAAAAAAAATTATAAAAGAGCGACGTTTCAAAAATAATTGCTCTCATACATTTATTTTGCTTAAAGTTTTTTCGCGTTAAAAGCTATTTTTCTTTTTTTTAACTGTCTCTTATCGGTCCAGTTAATCTTATTGCACTTTTTTGTTTGTTTTTCAAATGCTCTCAAAACGACTAAAAAATCTGGCCGGTTTTTCGCAACTAAATAATATTTCCGTGGTCAATTATCGAGTGCGATCGCACCCTCTTCCCGACCAAGCCTGATTTATATATATATACATATATAATATATAGATATATGTGTATGTATATATATAATATATATATATATATATATATATATATATATATATATATATATATATATATATATATATATATGTATACATACACATATATATATATGTATATATCTTATACTGCTGAGTTAGGTGAGCATGATGACGCCATACTGAAATAGCCTGCTGCCGGGGGCTTCAGTACATACATCGACTGACAAATAGCCTGATTCGCAGAGGAGTGCTGCTACATGGACTGAGGGTTTGGTATGGGTCAGCAACCTTTTCATTCATTATTCTTCATTTTTCCTCGTCGTTTTCTCAAAAATTCCACTTAATTTAGACTAGCAAAAAAAGGTTACGCCAACATATAGTAACCTCAATAAACTTATTTATATATGTATGTATTATATATATATATATATATATATATATATATATATATATATATATATATATACATATATATATATATATATATATATATATATATATATATATACATACATATATATATATATATATACATACATATATATTTATGTACATATATATTTATGTACATATATATATATATATGAATATATATATATATTATATACTATATATATATATACATATATATATATAGCTATTTATATATATATATACATACACACACACATATATACATGCTATATATGCTCTCTCTATATATATCTATATCTATATATCTATATATATATATATATATATATATATATATATATATATATATATATATATATATATATTCATATATATAAATAATATATATATCTTGGTTTTGGTAAGGTAGATATATTTAAAAAAAAAAGTGTAATTTTTAGTGTATAACTTATAATATATTACTTTGTGCAAATTAATCATGCAAATGTTATAATATCCAATACTGTGTTTAGAAATATAGTTTGAGATTTCAGGTCTTTTTTCTAGATTTATGACACTCAAAAATTACCTATATTTTTGGATGCAATACTTATATTTTGAGATCTGAAATCTGAAAATATAAGCATTGCAATATATACTTTATAAATTTACATGTTAAAGATCTGTAAATTAGTTTACTACTTTTGGTGTGTATTATTTGTAAAAAAAAACGTGCTGGTATGTTTTAACAAACAAGTTAGTATGTTTTAACAAGTTTTTAAGCTTTTGTAAAATTTTGTAAATTAAAAACTTTTTAATAATAAAAATTATCATAATCAGCTCTTGATTATGGTTATTTCAACTGTTATTTAAAACTTATTTTTAACATGAACTGAAAAAGTTTTACAAGCAAATCAGCCATTTTATTGTTGTAAATACAAACATGTATCTAAAAATACTGAGTGGTAATTGTAATATAAAACCAAAAGTTAACCTACTTATTAAATTTGATTAAATATTACTTTTAAAGAATTTATATAAAATTTGTTAACTATTAAGAATGTACTATAAGTTATTGATGTAAATACCAGGAGAGAGTTTAGAAAGAATGTAATTTAGCAGGTCATATTCTTTAAGCATCATAGAATACTGCATCTCAGGCATGTTTAAATTTCCAAGAATCCCAACACACTCTACAACAAAAGCTTCATTGTTGACGTTTTTTATCATATTAGCAAGGTCTGAAATGTAATTCTAAATGACAAAATAGAAAAAAAAATAAAATTTGAAGTTATCTTTAATAATCAGTTATCTGTATAACAAAACCTGCATATTTAACACTAACATAGATATATGTACAGCTTTATCTATCCTCGCACACGCACAAATATATATTAACTTACTTTGTGTACTTTATCAAAAAGCATAAAATGAACAAATAAAATTTAAATATACAAGTAAAAACTTGCTATAAACTCCTTCTTTGTGGCACCATCGTGCTGAGATATATTCCTAATCATTTTCATTAAAAGGGTATCCTTAAATTTCATTGCACGTCTTAACAACAAACGAAGCCCATTTCCATCACATATAAGTTGTGCATTTCTTTTGTTTGCAGCAAGGTTAATAGCAAGTGCAACAAGTTCTGGTTCAATTTGATCTTTTTGTGCTTCAAGAATCATTTTCATCATCTAAAGTAAAAGAAGTCTTTTACTGTTTAGATTGACGTAAAATGCCAATCATGACATCATACTGAGTAGGGTTAAGCTTAATAAATGATATAAATCGATATATCTACTTGATGTAATTAACCAATAAATTATCACTGTTGCAACCAATCAATGACCAAGCTTGTAGATATGGTCAATAATATGGGTGATTGCAATAATAATAATTTACCAGTAAATTTACAAGCACATACATTAATTTATACTTTCAATCAATTTTACCAATTTTACTGAGTTCAACCTACTGAGATACATACTGATGGGTATAAATAAAAATAATTGTACGTAAATCAAATAAAAGGTTTAAAAGAGAACTAAATAGTATATAGTGCAATTTATTTACATATTAGTAGAATGTGTCAAACCTGGGTTTTTGCTAAGCCCCAAGCCTAAATTAATCATAAGTATTTTAAGAACACTAGATAGTTCTATCATAAACCTTTGCAGTTTCTAAATATAATTTCAAAGTTGATTTACAAATATAATTTCGAAGTTAATTTATATAGTTTCAAAATTAATTTTGAAATATAGTTTTAAAGTTAATTTTGATATAAGTTAATTTTGATATTTTTTGGAGAAATGAAAGCAATGTTTAGGATGTTAATATAAGAAAAACTTGAAAAAATAGTTACAAAGTTAATTTTAAAATAAAGTTTCAAAATTAACTTTGAAATATAGTTTCAAAGTAATTTTTGAAATAAAGTTTCGAAGTTAATTTTGAAATACAGTTTTGTAGTTAATTTTGATATTTTTTGGAGAAATAAAAGCAATGTTTATGATGTTAATATGAGCAAAATTTAAAAAGTTTTGAGTGTTCTTAATAGCTTATACTGAAAATAACCATTTTGCTTTTTTAAAGAATGCAATAAGGTAACTGCTGCTAATGACAGCTTTATACAATTCAATATGGTAGTTGGTGTTTGAGAAATATAATTTTAATAATTAACATACAACCCAGCAAGCACAAGACATCTGTAAGACTGCCTTATTCAGTTCTTTAACTGGTCTTGTATTCAAATGATGTCTTTAAGACATTTAATAGACATTAATTAAAACAACCATCTGCTAATCTAAGACCTCTTGAATACATCTAAAAGATGTTTTCAAATAGACTGTATAATCATAAAAACTATTTACACCTTTGTAAGATGTCACAATTATGTCTATTTTTTTACTTGATATTAACTTTTATAATAAACCTTCTTAAAGATGTATTTAAAAATATAGCATGAAAAAAAATTGCATTTTCATAAGTTGCAAAGTCATTTAAAGTCAAAGTTATTCAAAGTGGTGGGGATCAAACTTGGAACTTCTTGCTTACAAAGAAAGCGTTCTACCACTGCACAATTACAGCAATTGGTCTTTAAGCACTTGAAGCACTCTGTTCAAGCTTAAAGACAAAAAATGTCTTTAACACGCCTTTCTGACAGATAACAGCAACCATTATTAGACATTTTATTTGTTGTAGAGATGTTAGTAGTTTTATACAATATGGTGGCTGGGTTAGTTTAACTCTTTTGCAAAATATAAA
>NC_061161.1:58969801-59149801 GCF_022113875.1 Hydra vulgaris
AACAGGTATGTTGTCCGGGCTGCAAGCTGTAGAAGAGTCTAAGCAGGAAATCACTTTAGATACAGAAGCTGGAGTGATACAAATGTCAAGCAATGGATTAACCTGTTTGACGGCTATATCAGGTAAAATGCAACTAGTGGAATCAAGAGATGATATTTATGAAATGTTCTTGGCAATCAATTCAACTTTGTCTTTAGGTGAGGTGACAAAGTCTGAACCATACAAAAGAGGTGGAATTACAGACTTGCCCTTATTATTGATACTAATAAATATTCTCGAAAAGTCACGAGAACCTAATTTTTGTGATTAAATACGAGATTTCATGATCAGAGAATAGTGGGCTTTGGCGTTAGACAAAACCTTTTTACAATGGTTCTTATATATATATATATATATATATATATATATATAAATATATATATATATATATATATATTGTTACGAAGGTGGGTTACTCAAGCGAAATGCTTGAGTAATTCAAGTTTATTGAACCATATAGACGAGTAGCATAGACGCTAACGTACCAAAACAATTTATTTATGATAAGTTTTTTATACGTTTTGTTTATGCCTCTAGCGTTTAAACAAAACGTATAAAAACGTATAAAAACTTTCCCATCCCAAACCCTCAGTCGATGTAGCAGCACTCCACTGCGAGTCAGGCTATTTGTCAGTTGATGTATCTACTGAAGCCCCCAGCAGCAGGCTATTTCAGTATGATGTCAGATTGTTTACAATAGTACGCAATACTATTTGTATATATATATATATATATATATATATATATATATATATATATATATATATATATATATATATATATATATATATATATATATATAAATGCAGTATGTATATTATCTATATTTTGCTGTATGTATATATATATACATATATATATATATATATATATATATATATATATATATATATATATATAAATATATATATATATATATATATATATATATATATGTATATATATATATATATTGTTTATATATATATGTAACTTTGTTTTATGTATGAAATTAAGTTGCATGTATGTATGTAATATATATTGCATTAAATTGTTTTAATATATATATATATATATATATATATATATATATATATATATATATATATATATATATATATATATATATAATATATATATATATATATATATATATATATATATATATATATATATATATATATATATATATATATATATATATATATATATATATATATATATATATATGTTAAACCAATTTAATGCAATATATATTACATACATACATGCAACTAAATTTCATTCATAAAACAATTTCATTTTTACAAATTTCATTCATAAAACAAAGTTACATGTTTAAAGAAAAAAATTGAAAAGTACAAACATACAATCGGGATACAGTCAGTGTAACTGAAGTATGATTTATAACGATCATCAATGCTTATATGATACATCAAACAAATAACTACCAACGTGTGTTTAGTATTCTTTAAAAGATCAACTAACTTAGGTACCAATCCACTCTTAACAGCTTTTTCGCGAAGCTCTGTATCAAAACTTAAATTGAGAAGTAGTCGTAGTAAAAGATTTAAAAGATCATCATTTTTGTTTGGAATAAGTGAGGCAATTTTATCTGTAATATCTGTTTTTGACATTTCATTAATGTTCTCCTTATAGATACTTAGTTTTTTTAAAAAGGATACAACAAGAACAAGCAGTTCATCATTATTTCTTGATAACAACTTTACAAGAATTCCTATAAAATTTTTATTCCTAATTTTATTTTCAACTTTAATATCTTCAGCTATATTTAGCAAAAAATAAACACTAACTCGTAGCAGATGCTCCTGTTTTGTTACAAGACTTTGGAACTTTTTATAACTTTTTTCATATTCTTTTTTTAAATCAGCATTATTCGAAACAGCATTACCAGCAGAAGTGTTACCTGCAGCAATACTTTGTTTTTTTGAAAGTTCATCAAGCCATAAATCATGTTTTCTTATCTCTTGTTCTACTATTTGTAAACACAGCGCACCAATTTTATGGTGCAGAATTATGTTATGGAAATCAGTAAAACTTGAAAAGCAAAAAAATGTATAAATAATATTTGTTGTTAACTCAGTGCTATTCTTCCATTCTTCACGTAAAACTCGAGCCAATGCACTTAAAAGCATTTCTAAAAAAAATTGAAATTCTAAATAACAAATCAATTAATTATTGCAAATCAATTCAATAATAAAACATATAGAAATAGGCAAAATAACAAAATAAAGTGACAATGCAATTGTATGTATTTTTATTGCTTTCCCCACAATTAAAACCATCATATTTTTGGTAAACACAAAATATGTTTACAATAGCATAATCTTATGTACCCAAATGTACGCTTGTACCAAAATATTCTTAAAAACAAAGTTAATATTTTATTAATTATTTCTTATTAATTAAAAACATTAAGTAAAAATAGTTTTTTGAACTAAAAAACAACAGCAAAATTTTAATAAAATTAAATATACTAAAACAACATTGATAAAATTGAAACTATAGAAGAAACAGTCAATCAAATGAATTGTCGTAAAAATCGAGTTCAGTAAATTCTTCAAAAACATTAACTTGGTTTTCTTCTTTTTAGTGCAACTGTCATTTTTATTTGTAATTTTTTGAAATGGTTTTTTACAATAACAATTTTTCTGAAAATCAACATCTTTATATCATTGCAAGAAATCATTGTAAATTACTTCTTTGGTGACCCAGATAAAATTACTTTCAATTTTACAAAAGAGTTTTCCAGAATTCTCTTCAATACTATTTAAAAAGTGCTTAGCTGAATCTGGTTTTCTTGACTCCTAGAAAATGGCATCTGTGGCTTCAATTTTTAAGAAATCTAAAGATTGATCTAAACCCACTTCCTATAGCATTAGTCTTTAATAATTAAAGACCTAAAAAAATTATTGAGTAGTCAATCAAGACTGCTTTTGACTGACCACTCTGGATAAAAATTTGTCATTTAAATAATACTTTTGACTGACCAATCTGTACAAAAATTTGTCATTTGAAATACTGCTTTTGACTTACTGTTCTTTATTGAATACTCTTGAATAACTGCTCTTGACATATTTAAAAGTTTCAAAAAAATTATTGGGTTAAAGGCAGCACCGAAGCTCAAACTTTTTTTTTATATTGAGTTTTTTCTATACTATTTTCTAAAAATTTTTGTATATAATATAAAAAAACCTAAAAATAGAAAAATAATTTAACAAATAAAATACAAGAAACTTTTACCACAATGTAACTGACAATATTTTTCTTAAAATTTTTCTCCTTTTTTTGATAAAAGATTCAAAAAAAGGAGAAAAATTTTAAAAATTAAGCATGATAAATGTTGATCATGCTTAATGTAGTTAATGAACCTTATCAGTGTGCTGCCTTCAAAAATTTGTTATTTACAATAATGCTCAATGACAAAAGCATGCTAGTATTAAACAGTAATTCATATATCTTAATTTAAAAAAACCTTAAAATCATTTATTTTTTAATACTATAAAAAAAAATCAGCTTTATTGTCACAACAAGGCAGTGACCATCTGGTAAGTGATTTATTCTTATCAGATTGAACATAGGAATCCAGGGTAAAAAAAGAGAACAATTTAAAAGAAAATAATGGTACCATTTTCAGCCAATTCAGTCAGGTTATCAGGATTCCTTGCAACTTGTAATATTAAACCAGTTCCTTTGATTTTTGAAACTGTATCTTCATAAAGGTATTCTACATATTCTTCAATGTTGTTTAAATTTGCTGAATCATCAAATTCATTACTGTCAAAAGGATCAACTTCTTTTTTTTTTTTGGCTAAAAAAAACCATCTTTTCATACAATTATCATAAAACCATTTTTATTTATAAAACCATTCAAAATTTTTTTATAACAACTTTATTTATTTATTAAAATCATTTCTGATGAATAAAATCATGACGTAAGTTAAGCAAATTTTAAAAATAAAGCATACCTGTTTTTTTGTCATTTACTCCAGCATTGCCACCTGTCATAACTTTACCTGCACCACTTTTACGTTGCTGCAAGTAATAAAGTAGCTGTTCAACTTCTGGCAAACGTGAAGGATGAATCAATTTACATTTGTTCACAATTTCTTTTGCTAATATTTGAATATTTGTATTACCATCTAAAGACTTAAGACGAATTCTAAAATAAAATTCAAACTTGATTGGTCTATTGAATAAACTTTAAAAAAGTATGAATAAAATGCCTAATTTAACCTTACACTTTTTGACATTCTTTTCTTTCGCCCAGCATTGGATCACCCAATTCACCAAGAATGACAGCCTCAAGTTCATAATTAACAATAATAGCATTTTCAGTAGGATGAACATCAATTGTGCCACCCTTTACTTTTCTTTAAAAAACGGAGTTATTCAGATTAACGAAAACAAAATTATACATAAGAAATTTAAATAGTAAATTTATTTTAGCAAAGTGCATATATTATGTAGAGTTTGGATTGTAAGGTGACAAAACTTACAAAATTTATACAAAATTTATGCACTAAACTTTTTTTGTAAAAAAAATTCTGTACATAAACTTGGTTGTAAATTATTTATAGGTATTTATATAAATACCTATAAAATAAATAAAGACAAAGTAAAAAGGTAATGAGTAGGTTTTGTAACACTAAAAACATTTTTTTTTGGCCAATAAATGACTAAAGGTGATATAATACTGTAAATTTTCATTTTAGTATAAACTTTAAAATTTTGATCTAATGGTTTCCAATAGTTGTAGAAATGTTGTACAACAGTTGTTGTACAACATTTCTACAACTATTTCATAATGGAAACAATTTCTTACATTAGTTGCACAACTTAAGACCTGTTGTACAACTAAATATTGCCAAAATAAAAGCAAATCAATTTTTGCAACAAATGTTGTACAACCATATTGCACAAGTGTTGAACATTGTTTTTTCGACAATCAGAAACTAAGTTTAAGATATAAACAAAATTTGTATTTAAAAATTAATCAACATTTTTCTTATAAAAATTTAAATTTTTTGAAACTAGAATATAAAAAAATACTAAAAAGAAATTTGCATTTGAAAAAGAATATGACATAATCTTGATCAATCCTCCTTTTTCCATTTATATATATATATATATATATATATATATATATATATATATATATATATATATATATATATATATCCACATATATATATATATATATATATATATATATATATATATATATATATATATATATATATATATATATATATATACATATATATATACATATATATATATATACATATATATATACATATATATATATATATATATATATATATATATATATATATATATATAATATATATATATATATATATATATACATATATATATATATATATATATATATATATATATATATATATATATATGTATATATATATATATATATATATATATATGTATGTATGTATATATATATACAAATAACTTAAAATGTATTCTACAAAATAGAGTGCTCCATGTTCATAAAAGAACAGAGTTGTGGTTATAACCCTATTTGGCAGCTTGAACAAATCTTTACTTTTAAACAGTAATTTGTTCTATCAAACTCCTTGATTTGTTTTATATAATAAAATAGCAATGGAATAAAAAATATTTTTTGGACTACCATGTGACCCTTGAATATTTAATAGATTCCTAATATTATCTAAAAAAATTTCTTTACAAGTATGTTAACTTGGTATTCAACAGTAATTAATATTTTTATAAAATTTCAACCATAGTAATCATATTTTAGAATAAAATGTCTAAAATCCAATTAGAAAAACATTGAAAACCCTTTTTTAAAAAATGTTAAAAAATAATCAAAAGGTATACTTTTTACATTTGTTTGTGAATAATAAACATTTTTGGTGATGCAACGAGTTTTGGTAATGCCACACCTAACATTTAAATGTTCCACATAAGAAAGAGTAAATACGTAATTTTTTTAATTTATGTATGAGATTTGTAAACTAATAAAGGGTGTACAGAAAATAAATGTGAAAGAGTAAATACGTAGTTTTTTTTCAGTGGTTGTATTAATAAATTTTTCATTATGTTTGTATTTTGTTACCAACATGTAAAGATTTCAAATAAAGATTTTAGTTTTCCCATTTAACTTAAAATAAGTTTTAAAAATGACAAAAGAAGCAGACATTAAAAAAATATTTTGCACAAATTTTATTTATTATTTTATTTAAAATCTGAATTTAGCTAGAATTTAGAAGCAAAAAAGTTGCAAGCTGTTTACATTTCTACATTGTTAGTCGTGTTGCTTAACATTTTTCCTAAACAAAATCAATCAAATGCAAATATGGTAATGGAGGAAATTAGGTTTTTCAAAATATAAAACTAGTTAGAAAACTGGTTCACAATTTTATGAATAATCCAAGCTTTTCACTAAGGGAATAAAAACAAAATTTTCTCATTGTTTTGTTGTAAAAGTTTGGCATAAATATGTTTTTCAAACTTTCATATTACAAAAAGTGCCTAACTGTTATGAAATTCAAAAAAAAAAACAAGAACCCACTGAAGAAAGTTGTATGACAACTATTTTTCTAAAGATTTCTGAATTATTGAAGATGATGAAACTTATATGAAATATGATCAGCAGCAAATTCCTGGTGTTGTCTATTACCATTCCAAATATAGAGGAAAAGCAAATAAGAAACTTTAATACACAAAAAATTATAAATTTCTTAAAAAAAGCTTAGATTTGGCAAAAAAAATCTTTTTTTTTGGCGATTTGCGGGTATGACAAAAAATCAGCACCCTATATTTCTGAGTCAATATTTTTTGGTAAAATATATGTCAAAGCATGTTAACAAAAACGTCTTTTACCTTTTACTAAATCACATGATAGTAGATATGTGTCTTGTGTGTATGATTGATCATCTGATTGATCATATAGCAAACTGGGATGGCATAAAAAAAATGACCTGAAAATTGTCTAAAATAGCAAATCCTCCAAACCACCCAATATTAAAAATTATTGCAAAGTACTGGGTAATTATTAGACAAAAAATAAATTAAAAAAAACTATGCATAAACATTAAACATTTGAAAAAATCAAATAGTTTTGATTGTTGTTCCGTGTGCAAACCTATATGTACCACGAAAACAAAAGTTCGAAATTTTATTAGATACCGATAGGAATAAATTAATTTCTTTGAAATATTTTATCCTCTTATGATGCATTAAAATAATATATCTAAATAATTATCCATGAGTTCCTTTTTTATTTGTTTTCTTTTTTTTTAATAAAAGTCAATGAGTTCCTTTTTTAGTTGTATTTTCACACTTATTTAGTGTATACGCTTTATTATATTATATAAAGTTTACTTGAACTCAGTAACTTAAAAATGGTATAAAAAAAGTCAGAGTTTTGGAAAGTAAATAAATTTTTTTTTTTTTTATAACTTGATTTAAAAAAAATGAATAAAGATACGCGTTACTCATTTTAATAAACACATGTATAAACAGAGTGCTGTAACTGTTGGGGCCTTGTGTGGTAACTTTTTGGGGCCCTTAATTTTTTTTTTTTTTTTTTATATATACTTTATTAAATTAGTTTTAATTAAATTTAATTTAAAAAAATCATACAAAGATATTATAAAGTATTGCTTATCCTGAATGTTTTTCCTGAGACATAGTAGATTCTAGTTATTAATGATTTGAAATTCTTATTCATATTTTCCTCAAAATATTTGTTTTCAAGTTGAAAGCATTTAAACTATTTAATTCAATTAAGATAATGTTTGAAATTGACAAACTTTTAGCTGGTTTAAAATATTTATCTAACGATTCAGGATGGCATTTTAATTTGCTACTTTCCATATCTGTTTTGTTCTTTTTTGTGCGCTTACATATCAAATCTTTTCAAAATTTGAGCTAAATAAATGTTGTATGTAAATCTAAAATAAACGACAAATGAATTTTAAAATGTTACCAAAAGAAAAAAGTTAAAAAATAAATAAAAACTAACTAGTACTTAATGCTTTGTTTAATTTTTTATATTTTATATTAAAATTAGGAAATATTCCTTGAATATTTAATAAAATAGTTTCTAATCAAAAAAATCTTAGTAGTAAAATTTTCTAGAGGCTTCTAGTGCTGGTTTTTTATAAACAAATTTCATATTAATGGGCTTTAAATATTTGGGGCCCCATAAATATAGGAAGCCAGTGCAATTGCACTTATTATACTTGCGATAGTACAGCTCTGTGTATAGACCATCTTTTTTGATACATTCAGTAATGCTATGCATTTTTTTAAATGATTTTTATTTGTAAGATTTTTGCTAAAAACTCTTTCAAAATTTACATAGGGGTCATCCATAAAGTACGTCACGCTACTAGGGGGGGGGGGGGGAGGCATAAGTTTGTGACAATTTGTGACAAGGGGGGAGGGGGGAGTTTGACGAATGTGACATCACAAAAATTATTTATCATGATTATTTTCTACTTATTTACTCATTCAATTAAAGGAGTATTTCCGATTGCCTAAAATTTTACTTACACTTCTTATGTTTTGCGTATCGCCGTATTTTAAATAGTTTTGAATAGTTTAAAAAGTTCGCAAAAAACTGCCTTCAAGTTTCTGAAGACATTAAAGCGCAGCAATGCAAAATCATTAAATTAAGAACGTATAATTTAAGTTTGGAATTTTAAATAGAGAGTTTAAATAAGTAAATAAAACATTTTTAAAATATTATCTTTTATATTATTTATTTTTTTGAATCTTATGGCAGTATATAAACATAATAGTTTTAGTTATATTTACATTTAAGCAAGAATATATGACTACTTAAATATATAATATATAATAACTAAGTTAAATAGACTTGCTCATGCTTTGAATAGCCAATAGCAAACAAAGATTATTATCAAATAATAGTGTAAATAGGATAGAAGCTAGTTAGCGCTCAGTATAACTAAGTTAGTAGTAATTGATATTATGGCATAAATACAATATTTTTAATTTCTCTAAATGAGTGCAAATGTGTTTCAGGCAATTTATAATATAAAGATGGACAAAGGACAGTTATACGCATCACTTTATGATGCCTATGTTAAGGCATATTCACAGAAGAGGAAACAAGATTGTCAAAAGGAAGTTAATGATATTTGGAGTAAGGTGAAATCTGAAGATAATCTTTCTGCAAAAGTAGACTCCCTGTTAAGAGAATATGATGCTCTGTTTAAAAAGAAAAAAGGTACACTGATGAGTTTCTGGGCAAATCAATCATTACGACATGATGATGCGAAAACTATACCACGTAAATCATCGGCTCCGGATGTTCTAGCAAAATTACCAGATACTGTTGTAGGGGGTAATAAATGTAAAGCTTCTTCTTGTGAATGTTCTATGATAACTTCATCAACGTCTGGTTCTGAAAATGTAGGAAAATATAAAACAAAAGTTCAAGATGAACTAAAAGTTAAAATTGATGTTATCAAGAGTGATTTAGTTGGACTACATAAAAGAAAAGACAGTGGTATTATTACGAATGATCAAGAAGCAGAGCTTATTGAGAAAAGAAGAAAAGTAGATATGTTGGAGAAAAGTTTGTTAAAAAAAAAAAAAGAACAAGCAAGACAGAAAAAAACTAGAGCAAAAAAAAGAGATACTCTCGCTAAAATTTGCGCAGAGAACCCTGGAGTTTGTGATGCTTTGAAAGCAAAAGATAAAACAGGTCGACCTTCTGTTGAAATTAATCAACCACTTTTCCTGAAAGCCATTGTTGATATTGCTTTACATGGATCAGCTGCACATGAAAGACGACAAAGTGATATGTATCGCAGTATTAAAACACTAGATGAATTGACTAAGCAACTAAATAAAGATGGTTATCAGGTGAGTAGGAGCACCGTTTACACTCGGCTAATGCCACGACGAAGTTCAACTTTGGAAGGAAAAAGACACATATCAACAGTGCCAGTCAAATTGATCCGATCTCAGAATGAGTCACACTCAAAGCACATCGATGGAAAATTCTGTACAGCAACCTTGAGACACCTGGAAGAGTTGTCGTCTATACTGGGACCAAAAAAAAAAGTCTGTTTTATTAGCCAAGATGACAAAGCGCGAGTCCCTATTGGGTTAACAGCTGCAATCAAACAAGCTCCATTGCTTATGCATGTTGAATATCGCATCAATTTGCCAGACCACGATTGGGTTGTTGCAGCAAGACATAAGCTTATTCCATCAGTATATGCTGGAATTTGCATCAAGAAAGATGGACTTGGTAAACCAGTAGCTGTTACGTATTCAGGTCCAACTTATATTGCAATCCGATCAGGCAAACATTCGTCTTCTTCTGCTCTTGCTCATGGTTTAGACTTTGAGAGATTGTTACAATTAGACGAATTTGATGCAATAACAAAAGACGGCAGAGATAAGATAATAAAGCCTATTGTTGTCTTCACGGTGGATGGAGGACCAGATGAAAATCCACGTTATCAAAAAGTCATAGATGTTGCTATCCACCATTTTGTTAAAAATAATCTAGACGCCTTATTTATTGCAACCAACGCGCCAGGTAGAAGTGCTTTCAATAGAGTGGAACGTCGAATGGCTCCACTGAGCAGAGAACTTTCTGGTGTTATATTGCCTCATGAACGCTATGGTAGCCATCTCGATTCACAGGGCAGAACAATAGATGATTATTTGGAGAGAAGAAATTTCAAGTATGCTGGACAAACATTGGCTGAAATATGGTCACAAGTTATTATTGACCAGTTTCCAACAGTTGCCGAGTTTATTGATCCAGAGACATCTGAGCTAGATGCAGAAGAATTGATAATTAAAGATATAAAATGGTTTTCTGAACACGTCCGCACAAGTCAATACTTTACTCAAATTGTTAAATGTCAAGATGTAAAATGTTGCTTTAAAATAAGAATCTCATATTTCAATGTTGTTCCTTCGCGATTTTTATGTCCTCCAATTCCAGTTATTCAAACAAGTAATGGTCTTCAAGCTGACAAAAGAGGAGAAAGTGAGTCTCATAAGTATCCATCACTTTTTGTTTCACATAGTATTAAAATAGATGATATAATGGCCAGATCGGCAGGAAGTTTCCAAGTTCATCCTTATGATCTCTTTTGTCCATCAGTACAGACTTGTCTATTGAATCGAATATGCAAAGTTTGCCATCTCTATTTTGCTTCTCAAGCTATCTTGAAAAAACATGTTGAATTGCACAAAAATTGCGATAAAGGAAATACTGTTCTTGAGAAAACTCAAACAAAGCGTATCAGACCAATAAGAGTAGCCGCTAGAAGACAAAGAGAGCTGATGGTAGTTATTGCTCGAGAAAAAAATGAAGATATAGAGTGGCTGGATGAAGACGAAGTTGATGTTTCGGGAATTGTCATTCCAGATGAAGATTTAGAAAAAACATCAGAAATGCCTGTCCTAACTATAGACGAACACTTCAAATCTCCGTGGATGGATAATAATAAATGGGTAGATAAAGTAAAAGTTTAATTTGTAATTTGAAAAACATAAGGTTCAAATAAAAAAACTATTTTTATTTTATTTTATGATGACAATCTTTCCCAATAAATTAAGAAGGTATTTCAAATTAGTTAAATTGAGTCTTTTTTATTCTGTTAAATAGCTATTACTATGTTTTTAGAATGTTGAAAATTCCGTAATGGTTTGTTTTTTTTTAGAGGGAGGGGGGGGGGGAGAAACATGTGACATACTTTTTTAGGGGGGGTGCAGAAATATGTGACAGTTTGTGACAGGAGGGGGGGAGGGGGTTGAAAATTGAAAAAAATAGCGTGACATACTTTATGGACGACCCCATATCTAAAAAGTTTATATTTTTTTGATTAGTAATATGAAAATAAAATTCTAAATGATATGGCTAAATAAAAAAATCCTATATAACAATAACCAGTTAGCAATAACAAACAGCAAACCAATACTATTGATAATAATGGTGATCATCATCATCATCATCATCATCATTATTGATGATGATGATGATGATGATGATGATAATGATGATGATGATGATGATGATGATGATGATGATGATGATGATGATGCTGATGATGATGATGATGATGATGCTGATGATGATGCTGATGATGATGATGATGATGATGATGATGATGATGATGATGATGATGATGATGATGATGATGATGATGATGATGATGATGATGATGATGATGATGATAATCAAAGCTATTGTTATAGACAGTGTATTGTGGGGATTATTATATTATTGAAGTTTAGAGATTGTGATTTATGTTTTAAATAAAAATTTGATTAACCCTTTTTAATGAATAAATTTTAAATTTAAATAAAAAGTAAATATATATATATATATATATATATATATATATATATATATATATATATATATATAACATTATAAAAAATACCTTTTTAAAAAACGAGCATCTTCTTCTTGCATAATGGCAACTAAATGATAACAGCATTTATTTTATATTTTTAACATATGGCAAAAGAATTATAACATTATTTGAAATAGCATGAAAATAGCATAATTATAAAAATACTCTTGCAAAAACAATAAAATATTTTGTAAAAAGTAAAATAAAATTTTAAATAGCCCTCAATAAAAAAATTGATAGTCATAGAATAGCTTTGCAAAATTTTTAAGCGAAAATTAAACAAAAATATAAAACAAAGATTATTTAAGTTTTTCTTTTCAATTATAAATAAGTTTGTCTTTTTTAAATCAAAAATTATTTTAAAAAAATTTATGAAACTATTTTTACTCTTTTTTATAAAACTATAACAAAAACGAAAATTGGATACAGTTTGAATTACATCTAAAGGTAAAGAGAACATTTGTAGCATAACTAATTATCTAGAGCTACTAGATAATTAGTTATGCTACAAATATCTAGAACTAGTCTACTAAACTTAGAAAACAGAATGTATAAAAATAATAATTTCAAAAAAAACCTTATCCGATTTTTCAGATTTTTTGACAAATTTTTTATTTTAATTTAATTAGTTGAAAAATGAATTCAAAGTTTGTAAATCTTCTTTAAAAAGTGTATATTGCATTGAAAGAGTAAAGTTTGCTCTATAAACTTTCTCAAAGTTAAAGTAGCATAAAACTCTTTGTCATTGCATGCCATTGTAGAAATCTTTCATTAACATAATACAATTTTGTGTGCAGGTAATGTTGAAACAACTTCCAGCTCAAGTATATTATTACTTTTTTGCTTTACACAGGTTGGGCATTTTGCTGTAAAGCATTAATAAATATTCAAAACTATGTATGGTACAATTATGTGCTCTATTTTTAACTCTAATTTTTTATTTATTTTAACTCTATTTTTACCTCTAATTTTTAACTCTTATTGATTTAACTCAATTTTTTGTTGTATACCTTTTTTATCTCTATTTTTTAGGCTTTATTACTAAACAACAACTTGGTTCTTAATTTCTCTGCTTTTTTTTATATAATGTTAATCATTATTGGCATGTGAATGATTGAAAGTGATCACCTTCACCATTTTTTAGATTTACTACAAAGAAGACATATGCTCTACAATTTTTCTTCAAATAATAAAGATGCTTATCATCCTAATATGGATTTAATTCTGAAAACTTAAAAATATATATATACTTTTACCTGTAATAAACCAAACTCGAAAACTCAAGATTCTTTTCCTTCTAAATTTTTTCACTCAACAATTAACTAAGTTTTTAAATGCGCATGTGAATGAATACAGTAGTATTCTTAAAGATTTTTTATTCGCTGTCAATAAGCCATTTTTAACTAAGAAGAAATTTAACTAATTAAATTCTGATAAAGAACTTAAAAATATAAATTTTATTTAATCACAGAAAAATAAAACGCCAAAATATTCTCTGATTTGTTGTTATGGTTTTAAATCAGTAGCCTCGATGTTCCAATTGTTTTAAATAATTCATTTTTCGCGGATAAAATTAACTCGAAAATAAAAAATAAAACCGAAAAAGTGAACCTTACAATTAAAAGTGCCCGGTGTTTAAAATATAAAAAGCAACACATTTCTTTTTTTTTTAGTTAAATTTATATTTTATTAATGAAAAACTCAAGAAAAGACTATATTTTTGCTAAACCGAAAGTGTTTTATCAACGCAACACGTTCTAAAAGCAAATCAACTCAACGCTACTTCAACGCAAATAAAAATAAGTCCAAACAATCATTAGTGGACTGGACAATTTTACAAACTATATATATATGCACATATATTAAATAAACTATAGTATTGGCTATATATATTAAAATAAACTATTATATTGGCTGTCATAATTATTGCCAATACAATAGTTTCCTTGATATTGTTACAAAACTTTTGAGGATTGGTTTTATCAAAGTTACTTAATAATTTCGGTAACATTATTTGGTTTTTAAGTTTTGAGCTTTTATAGTTATTTCAGCGTTAATTTATTAATTCCAGAACACTCCTGCACTTTTTAAAATTCTTTTTATTTATAAACATTCTTTTGAATGCTAAAATAGCAGCTTTTTTATTTTTTTTCTTTATATATTTTTACAACTTAATTTTTACAACTATTAGGTTTAACAATATATACTTTTATTACAAATACAATCAAAATGCTTCAAAAATAACTTAAATAATATTTAGATATATTTGATGTACATAGTAATAAAATAAAGTATAATAGTTTTACAGTTTATATTTTGAAAAGACATAATAAGTCTTTAAAAACGCGAAAAAAAAAACCCTTTAGTTACGTAGTCAAGGGAAACTCGCAGAAAACTGTGCGAAGTCTTGTAATCGAGAATCCTTCTTTTTAAATAATTTCAAAGATACTCACAACTATTTTATTCATAACTTGTTATATTTTTCAATATATTTTATATATATTTTCCATTAGTCGTGTCATTAAGAAGAAGCATAACATAAACATAACATAATATTTTTTGGTATTCATTTGTTATACAGGTAAGGACTACGATATGCTATAGAGAATCGCGATAATTTTCTTTTTTTCAAATGTATTATATAGTTTCCAGTTGCTCTAGTGACAAATTTATTTATATTAGTTTTAAAAAAGTTATTTATAAATCAACTTTGAACAGTTCCTATTTTAATTTTGAACATAAACAAAATATTTTAATATATATTGATTTGGTAAATGTTTAAAGCATTCATCTGTTTTAGTAATGGGTTTGCATGAGTAAGTTTGTCTTTATAAAATATAATTCATGAAGCAAGTTTCTGTCGTCTATAGAGAGAATTTAACTTTTATGGGTACTTGTTCATGCTATATTGGCGTATGATAGATAGCTGTGTATAAAGGAAAAATAAAGAAGTTTCAAAATTTTAAACGATAGATAATGTCTTTTTTTATAGATTTTATAACTTTTAACCAATACTTTTTGAGATTTTTGTATTAATGGTATATATGTGAGAGTTCCGTGAAAAATTCTCGTCAAGAACCACACCAAGAAATTTAGATGATAGAGTTCGTTCAATAATTGTGTTGTCTATACTAAGAGTTAGTAAAATTGATGGAATAGTTTGTTTTTTTTTGGTTGGAGTGAAATAAGATGTATTTATTTTTGTTTAAATTTAATGACAGTTTGTTAGCTCTGAACCATGTGTTAAGTTTAATAAGTTCTAAATTTGCGGTTATAAAGAGGTCACTTTTTATAACCGCAAATTTAGAACTTATTTTATTTTTATGTGATTAAGTTAAGACGAATTTTTTTCGAAGGATTTAGAAATAAAAACTGCATTAACTTAAATCTGATGAAAATTAAAATACTTTTGTTATGTAAAATTTATGTTACAAAATTGTGTTCATGTATTACCTAGTGAGACGGCAGTAAATTTTTATCAGTTATGAAAGTTTTTTCTCAAAAGTTATTTTTACCGCTTTTTTCATTTTTTTTTTTTTCAGTAGAATAAAAGAATAATTGATGTGTCAGAACAATGACAGTCCGGAATAATAATAACCCATAGAGTTTTTGAAATATTTCCACAAAACCAATTTTTTTTTTTTTTTTAAATGTCATAAAGCAAATATCTTACTAAATATAGTACTAAATACTTTTGGAAAAAATTATCTTCGAGCTGTTTACAATCTTTTAAACTGTTAAACAACAGTATTTGTATAACTTCGTGATTCTACGCCACAAAATCAACATAATTGAATGATGCTTGTCGCAATTTGCTGGATTCATGTTTTCAGAAGATGGCTGGATCATCATGGATTATTAAAAAAAAAATTTTTTCAATTACATGTTTTATAATATAAACTTGTTATCTGGAGAAGATCATACTGATCTTAGCGCCAGAACCATATAAAAATTGAAATATAAATGTAATATAATACAATCAAAATAAAAAATAAATGATTTAAAGTTATATCTCAAAAAAATTTTAATATATTATCCATTAAAAAAATAATATTTTTTAACTTACTTTTAAAAACTGGAAGAGAGATTTACAAATTAAAATTGTGCTGAACAACTTTATTTAAAAGATGAGGTGCTCGATAAGTTATACAAAATTATTTCGCAAACTGTATTTATTATTTGTTTTAAGGGTACATATATCTTTAAAAACATTTAATAATAGGTAATTTATACAATAAAACGAAAAACCTCAGGTATTATAAATGTTAAGTTCATAAACGTAGACAAAAGTCGCTTTTTCAAACACTCTTTCACGTAAACATTGCAGTTTTGTATTTCCGTTCGTAAAAAAAAGGCAGAGTTTTGAAAACACACGAACAGATGGCTTGCCATCCAATACAAGGCTTTTTTAAAAAATATTTTGGTTTTAATTGTTTTTAGCTAAACACCATGTTTTGTTCCTTTCGGAATTGTATAATTTTGATGGCTTGGAAGATGAAACCTACTGCAAACTTGATTGTTTGAATCAAGTTTGCAATAGGTTTCATTATCCATAAAAATGCACTTTGATTTCCTTGAAATTTTTCTTGTAACAATTTTCGACCACGTTTTTGAATTTCGCTGAATTGTTGTTAGGACTTTCAAGAAAATTTCTGCGTTTTGTATGCCTTGTAGCATATCTCTTTATGACTTTTTGAATTGTAGACCTGGAAACACCCGTTTTTATTTCGATATTTTGAACGGAATACTCTGGATTTGCATCAATACACCAAATCGTTTTTTGATGAAGTTTTAAATTTGACGTAATTTCTTTCAACTTTCTTTCCAATCTCCTTCACTCCATGGTATGACGATAAACTGAGGGTTTTTCTTTAAACTTTTTTGCAAGCGAATTAATTCAAACATTAAGTTTTTTAAGCCACTTGTCCAATAAAAACTTTCTTACTTCTACTTGCAAATAAATTTGCTATTTTAAAATCAAGTTTTTTAAAACTACAGTTTTATTATTTGAAAAGTAGGTAAGTTTGATATAAAATAAAAATCATAAAACTTAATTAAGTGGTTCTTGAAATGTTTCAAAAATTCGATTGTTCATTATCATTCCGGACAGTCTTTATCATGTAAGAGAAAATATTAAGCATTAAAAGGCCATTTTTTGAATATAAAAGATATCAAAATAAAATATATAAAATAATTAAAATAAACAGGGACTCAAAAGAAGTTGAGTCCATACGTCATTGCGTATGGGTTGTCCATACGTCATTGCGTATACGTCATTGCGTATGGGTTGCGTATGGACATTGAGTATATCCATACGTCATTAAGTATGCCCATACGATCATTTCATAGAGCCCCTTTAACAAAACTTCAATATATGTTATTACGCTATAATTTATGAAATAAAGTTTCAATAAAATATTGAATAAAATGAGAAAAAAGGAAATTTTAAAATTTCCTTTTTTGATGTAAACTTGAATGAACTTAACGAACTTATCAAACTCTTGAATCCTTTTTGAAAGGTATTCGATATCTTAGACTCGACGGTCCATGGCCCTTGATATGAAATGTTTTATTCCGAATAGTTATTAATTATCCGAGGCAGTTTATATATGTTCATCATGTTTGCTCTTAAATGATAATCTTCTTTTTTTCAAATTTGTTAATAAAGCTTGATGGACAGATATTGTTATTGTAACGTGAATGTAATTTCTAACATGAAAGTTAAATACATATACATTCATATACATTCATCGTTTTAATATCTTTCATTTAAGTTTTTCGCGTGTTCTATCTTTAGAATAAATGATACTACAAGCACGTTTTTGTAAACTATAAAGTTTCTTAAGCTTTGATGTTTGAGTACTTTCCCATGAAATGTTTGCTAATGAAGCTATGAATTAGTCTAGAGAAGAATAATTAATGACGTATGGTTATGGTTATTTTTGGTTATTAAAAACGTATGGTTTTGGTTATTTTTGACTGGATGTGCTTTTTTTTTTTTTTTTCTTTATGATTTTTTACAACTTTATAAACTATTGTTAGAATTCCTTCTCTTGACATAATATATAGTCATAGAGAAAATAACAATAAATGAATACATATATAAATCGTTAAAAATATATTGTCAAACACACTGTGTTAAATACAAAGTATATGTTTTATATATATTTTATGATAATAAATTTGATAAAATAATTTGGCGAAATAATTGTGATGTTGTAAGGAAACTCGCGGAAGACTTAAAGAAGTCTTGTCATCGAAAGTAAAGAAGTCTTGTCATCGAAAGTAAAGAAGTCTTGTCATCGAAAGTAAAGAAGTCTTGTCATCGAAAGTAAAGAAGTCTTGTCATCGAGAACCTGTGAGAAATAAAATAAGTAAAAAATTAAAAAGGAAACTTATTAAGTGGCATTACTAGAGTAATATACATAAAAATATTAAAATTAGTAGGTGTTGTATAAGAATTTTGGATTTTTTTTTTTTTTTCACTTTCTTGTCAAATATGTTTAAAACATATCGATAAAATTTGTTGAGTTAATTATGAGATGTTTAAGGTTTTTCTTCAAAGTTCTATATTTTGAGGTATGACTTTGTTATATAGGAAAGGGTCACGGTATACAATTGCATATTGAGAAAATTTTGTTTTTTTTATAGACAACGTGAAATTTCCCGTTCCTCTGGTAGTCTAGTTATTAGCGTTAATTTGAAAAAAGTTATTATAAAAATAATTTGGAACTAGTCTAAGTTTGTATTTCAACATAAATAAAATATTTTGGTATATATTAATTTAATAGATAATTAGTGTGTTTACAGATTTAAGTAAAGGATCGGCATGAGTAAATTTATTTTTATTAGAGACCAGTCTGAATGCATGTTTTTGATGCACGTATAGAGAATTTAATTTAGATTTATGCGTGCTCCCCCATGCAATGTTAGCGTAATTTAAATAACCTTGAATATAAGTAAAGTAGAGAATTTTAAGATTTGATTGTGAGAGCATTGGTTTAGCGTTATAAAGAACACCTATGCTTTTTGATATTTTGTTATTTGTTGTACTTATATGGGCCTTCCATGAAATCTTCTCATCGATAATTATTCCAAAAAAATTAATTTTTTCAGTTCTTTTAATGCATATGTTATCTATTTTTAATGATGGATAGATTGGTGGTATATTATTTTTCAGCTGGTTAGAATGAAACAAGATATATTTGTTTTTTTCTGTATTTAAAGATAATTTATTAGCCTTGAACCAGATGATGAGGTTTTCAAGATCAGCGTTCATTGATTCATAAAGTTCTTTGATGGATGACAATGAATAATATAGATTTGTATCATCGGCAAACATAATAACATCAATTTTTTTTAAAGCTTTCTGAAGATCATTGATATAAATTAAAAATAGTAGGGGACCAAGAAGGGAACGATAACAAATATTCAAACCTTTTAGAAATAAAACGCGGATTTGAAGAAATCCGCGTTTTATTTCTAAAAGGTTTGAATATTTGTTATCGTCTGAAATTACGCATTGTTGTCTGCCACACAGGTAGCTTGTAAACCAATCAAGATTTATATTTTTTATTCCACATTTTTCCATTTTTTTTAGTAATATATTATGATTGACAGTATCAAACGCTTTTAATAGATCTATAAAGGTTCCCTAGTACAAATTGGTTTTTATCGAATGAATCACTTATGGTATTTACTAGATCTAGAAATGCATGTTCGGTCGAGTGTTGTGTCTGGAAACCAAGTTGCTTTTTATTTAAGAATTTGTTTTGAGTTAGATAATTATATAATTTATTGTAGATTATTCGTTCAAGTAGTTTAGAGAAAGTAGGAAGTATGGATATTGGTCTGTAGTTATTTATAGATGATATTTCACCGGTTTTAAGAATGGGTATAATTTTAGCCGCTTTTAATTTGTCCTGTACAATTCCTGTTTTAATCGACGATTTTATTCGACGATCATACTTCATATGAGGAAGCCACGATAATTTCTTATCAACAATGATTCCTAAGAATCTTAAATTAGATTGCTTTTTAATTAGTTTATCATTTAGGATTTGGTAAGATAATAAGAGAGACTTTGTGAACCCTAAACCAATTGTTTACTTTATTTAGTTTAATATTCATATCCGCATATAGTTTTTTGATATCATTGTTAGTAATAAATATCAGCCACAAACATGACTGAATTTAGTTTTAAAGATGCATAATATGCATACATAATGCATACATAAATAATGTATACATAAATAATTTATATAAATTAAAAACAAGATTGGACTGAGAATCGATCCTTGCAGGACTTCACATAAGATATTTATTACTGCAGATTGGACATTATGCATATATTACTTTCTGTTAGTAAGAGACTTATAATCCACTTATAAATTTTATTAGCCGTAATGTTAGCCTTAGTTTATTTGATAAATCAAGAAATACTTCTATAGTAATTTTTTAATTTCAAAAGCACTAGTTATTTGGCTTACTATTTCAATGATTGCATGCTCAGTCGAAATATTTTTTTGCAAACCAAATTGATTACCCAATTAGTTTTTCAAAAAATCATTTTTTATGAAGTAATTATAGATTCTATCAAAAACCAAATGTCAAAGAGTTATGAAAGTACAGATAATATTGAAAAAGGTCTGTAGTTCGAAATGTCAGAATGGTCATTAACTTTATATAAAAGAGTTGTTTTTGCTAATTTAAGTACATCCGATAATTTAAGTACATTCGGTAATTTAAGTACATCCGGAAAAATACCAGAATTAAATGAGAGTTTAAGTATATGAATCAAAGAATTAAAACTTTTATTTGCAATAACTATATCAATAAATATCTCATAAAATCCTAGTGCCCTTTTTTTTCTAAAGAGGAAAAAATTTCCTCAAATTCTTTATAGCTTAATTCATAATCATGCATGACAGCGTCATTCGTTAATTTAATAAAGTTAATTAAAGAAAGTGAAGAGTCAATTGTAAGACTTACAGTTATATGCAAAAAAATTATAAATCCAAATTTTTTTTTTTACTTTGAAATTTATTGCGGATTTGGTCATTGTGCTACTAAATTAATTATTACAAGGTATAGATGATGATTTACTTATAAATTGGTGTAAAATCTTATATTGAATTCTAAAGTATCATTTCAGTTTTTGAGGTTTCACGAGACTTTTAAAAAAATTTAACAACAGTCAAAAATTCAACAGCATCATGGTCTTAATATTGAAATATAGGTTAATCGATTACTTTTTGTTAATTTAAACAAGCGGTTAAATTTTATTGTCTGGTGGTTGTATATTTCATTTTTCATGTATTTAGACAAAATATTTTCTGGAGTGGAATTACAAACTTCTTAAACAAATAAAAAATGTTTATGAATCGTAACGCTTTCCCGGAATATAGTTTTGTTCTAAGTAACCTTATTTCAAAAGATTTTTTATTTTCTTGACTTAAATATCTCCCCCGTAAAATTATCATTTTTTTAAATAAATTCTTAATCAATTCTTATGTGTTCAATTATTTTATTAGCTTTATTTGCAAATAGAGGTGGAGATACTAGGTGTATTATTTTGGTTGGTATTCGAGCTTTTTACGCATAAGATTCAGACTTTTGTTTTATAATTTTACTGATATCCTCTAAGGTTAAACGTCGGTGTAATTTTTTTTTTACATATTATTTAAATTTAAGGAAGAAAACAGAATTCGAGACAATAAAACTATTAGTTTTATTGTCTCGAGTTCTGTTGACTTAGTATTTCTATTAGTTTTTGAAGTGAAAATGAGTGAATGAATGAGTGACTGAATGAGTTGTTGTTTTACGTAAAAGTCGTATTGCAAAACGAGTTCAATTTATTATAATTAATATATTATATACAAATGCGATAAACACAAAGAAGATATTGTAGATCACAGCTAGTACTAGAACAGTTGCTCGAGTCTGTTGATGTTTGATAGATTACTCCAAGAGAACGAGGCTTCGATAAGCACGCTATTTATATACATACTCCCAAGGGGGACATTAATTTTTTAGTATAAGCAGCCAATCCAAATGATTTACGTTTACGATAGCTTGATTAGCGCAACATGAGTGTTTAGTTTTTTATGACTTCCGGTTTCCGTAGTTTTTGCAACTTTTAAAAAATACTAATATTTTGAGAACAAAATTGTTATAAAACTTGTACACAATATAATTGTGAAAGTAGAAAAACATCTGAAAAAGGGTACTCATTGACTTTTTTTTGCAAACTAAGTATTAACTCGATACATTTACAACTCGATACAACTCGATAATTTCTCTCGATAAACCGATAAAAGATACAACTCGATAATTATTTAGATATATTATCTTAATATATTATCATAAGAAGATAAAATATTTCAAAGAAATTAATTTATACCTATCGGTATCTAATAAAATTTCGAACTTTTATTTTGGTGGTACACATAGGCTTGCGCACAGAACAACAATCAAAAATATTTGATTTTTTTTAAATGAAATTTTCAAATGTTTAATGTATATAATGTTTATGCATAGTTTTTTTTAATTTATTTTTTGTCTAATAAATACCCAATACTTTTCAACAATTTTTAATACTGGACTGTTTGGAGGATTTACTATTTTAGACAACTTTCAGGTCATTTTCATACCATTCTATAGCCAGTTTGGTATAATTTCTTGATGATCAATCAGGCCAGAACACACGTCTGCTTTTATGTGGTTTAGTAGGTAAAAGACGTTTTTGTTAACACGCATATTTTTTTGCTAAAAGGTATGGACATATAGGGTGCTGATTTTTTTTTATATACTGCAAAAAAAAAGCTTTTTTTGCCAAATCAAAGCTTTATTAGTATATTAATACAACAACTGAAAAAAAAATTATGTATTTACTATTTCACATTAATTTCGTGTACACGCTTTAGTTAAAAACTTTAAACAGACAATCTACGAAATTAAATATATTCTCCTTTTGGTGTTTTTAAAATTCTCTAATGATTTTATCTTAAGAATGTAAATAAATTTTTTCCTTATTATCAACGTAGCTTTCAAAGAGATTTATATTAAGAAATAAAAGTAACTCACCAAATTATCTCGTCACAATTTTAGTATACGATACTTTTGCGTTGCTTATCATGAGTAAATAAGTTACCTTAAAATGGTGTAAATAAGGACAATTTCTTAGGTTTACTGGTACCACTGACTGAGATATATTCTGATTGCATTTTTTGGTGCTAAGTACATCCATATACAGCTCCGATAAAGTTATTCATTTTTTGATAAATAAAATTAATAGCTAACGTTTTTATTACTATTTTTTCTCAGTCCCTGTCACCGCATGTGGGTTTAACAGAGACATCAACTGTTTTGAATATTAGTTTTCAGTCTGCCTCTGATAATTTTATAATAAGAACACTGTTGAAGATTTTTAAAAAGGCTTGTGCGTACCTAAGGTACATTGGTAACATTTAACACTAACAGGATGCACAATAACCTGTGTCGTATTTTAATAAAATTCAAAATCCAGGGACACTATATTTTGCAATCTTCGTCATTCATATCAAATAGATCATGTTAAACTTTAAATTTTAGCTCATAAGGTTGTGTGTAGAAGGATTACGTTGATCTCGATTTTTTTAACTTTTCATGCTTTTTGTCAAAAATATAACTTATTAAATAAAATTTATGTTAATAGCAAAACGATATTGAAAACCTAATAGTTTAAAAAAAAAGGTTTTTATTTGCTATAAAATGAGTTTAATAAAATAATAACAACTAAAGATCATTGTTGCAGAGAGAGACAATATTAGTTTGTCCGATTCTTATTTTTTACTTTTTTTGTTGAGATTTTTAATTTTTTTTTCAGATTTTTTCGTTGCAACTAAAATCTGAATATTTATGGTAACATTAGCGGGCATCTTCTTTCTCTCCTCTCTTGCTATAAGCATCACATTTTTCTTTCAATCTTCAAGTTTACTTGCAAAAAAAAAACGTAATCTCGAATAAGGCAAATATTTCTCTTGGCGCAGTCATTTGTTACTTGCATATTTTTTGCAACCTGAACAAAATTTATGTAGCTTTCTAAATCATATCCGCAGCCAGATTCTCCCGTAATCCATTGATCGAGATCTTCCTCAGAAACACCAATAATGTCAAAAAGGATTCAGCTGTCTGGACCAACAAGGTTAGGAAGAGTCAGATTACTGTCTAAATTAAGAATTTCTGTGGGTGGACAGCGTCTAAATATCCTTGGCTTAACATTAATGAGCAAACTTTATATCGTTTCTATATCGTATGCTAATGCAAGAACAACTAATTGTTTATCTAAATACCATGCGTGACATTTTAAATTTTTAATTAGAATATTTCCATAACTTTTATACTTCCTAGACCAAAAAGATTTCTTGAGATCATTCTTTTAACTTTTCTAAGTTGTTCAATAAAAAAACGGGTAAAGAAATTTTAGTACTTGATATATGTAGATAAAAAGTTTTGTTTTGAATTATTTAAATAAACAAATACGTAGATAAAAAGTTTTGTTTTGAACAAATACGTAAGACATGTTTTACTCTCTTAATAATAATAATAATAATAATAATAATAATAATAATAATAATAATAATAATAATAATAATAATAATAATAGCAATAATAATTAATAATAAACAATAAAAGACAAGCTTTACTTTCTTCCATAAAATAAGACAATCGATTAATCTTCCGTTAAGGCTTCCAAAACTGGAAATTAATAAAAATGAAATGAATCGAGTAAATCATACAAAGTTTTTGGTAGTTTTATTCGATGAGAACCTGTCATGGAAAAACCATATTAGTCTCGTTGAGATAAAAATATCCTCTGCTATTAGTGCGATATATAAATCTAGAGCCTTTCTTGATTATAAATCGCTTAAAATGCTTTATTTCAGTCTTGTTCATTGTCATCTCTCCTACGCTAATATTGTTTGGGCAAACACACACAAAACTAAATTAACAAGATTACAGAGTATACAAAACCATGCATGTAGGGCAACTAACTATTTAAACAGATTAGAAAATCCTTCCCCTATAATGAAATATACAATATACATTAGTGTACTAAATATATCAAAACTTAATTCCCTTCAAATATTAATTTTTATGTATAAATATAAGAATAACCTGCTGCCAAAAGTATTTTCTAATATTTTTACATTGGCTGTTTCCCAAAAATACAATCTCCGGTCAAATACTACTCATAACTATCACTTGAGTAGAGTAAAATCACAACTGTCAAAATTTTCAATTATAATTCAAGGCCCGTCATTATGGAATCAATTAGAAAATAACAGTTTAAAAAACTTGAAAAGCACTTTCTCTTTTAAACGACAAATAAAATTGCATCTCCTAAATCCCTGAAACACATGTATATATATTTATTTACTTATTTATCTTATATATATAACCTATATATATTTGACATGCTTCTGCGTGTTTATTTTTAATCTTCGTTTGGCTGAAATTTTTTATCGTTTATATTTGTAACGGAGTTTTTTAATTTATGTTTTTTACGTAATATATCTTATTGTAAACTTTTTAAAGATATTTGGCTTTAAATATTATTGTTAAATAATCTATGAAAAGATTGTGGTGACACCAGTCATCCAAATCTTCTTTGAGCCCTTGTCTGTTTATATATATACACTTTGTTTAACGTAAAATTTTCTTTGTAATTTTATTATTTGATTATTATATGAACAGCAAAATATATATTAAAAAAAAAAAAAGACTGCAACTTTTTGTAAATAGTAAATTTTATTCAAAAAAAAGTACAAAGAAACAATTTTTATATAAAAAAAAAAAACAGCGTCAACGTAACCTTATTAGACTTGTGTCCCACAGTTCTAAAAATGCAGGTTTTTTTGGCTCAAATGACTAAGATTGGAGAGTATAGTGTTTTTGTTTTTTTTACACATACTAATGCAAATTAGACATAAAACTGTACAAAACATTTATTTACAATAAAATATCTTTATTTACTATAAAATCGGCGATAAGGCAAATTAATGCTTTCTTCTTGCACCGGTCATTAACTTAATTGTAAGTTTATGTAAACTGTAATACTTATAAATAGGCCATTAACTTTTAATAAGTATTACAGTTTACTAAGTACTGATAACTAAGTACTAAGTAAAGCACTAAATAAAAAGGTTTTTAAAAAAACGATTCTTCTTTAGAATATTAGATTATATTTTGCAAAATATAATGTTACAAATATATATAAAAATATATATAAATTTTTTTAATGTTTCAAAATTGCAACAGTTATTAAAAGATGCAGTTCTGAGCATCAAAATTACAGATTTTCAGTATAGTGCGATCATGTAAAACACAAATGAATCACATTTGGACATAATGAACACAAATTAATATCATACAAATTAAATTGTAAAAGTACAAAAATGATCACTGTTTATCTAACAGTTTACTTTTTGAAGTAAAACGAAATTCTAAAATGAAATTCATGTTTTAAAACTAAAATAAAATTCATGTGCAGTATATTTTTAATGAGGTATTCCATGAGAAAGTAGGACAAATTTTTAAGGTTTGTAACCGACCATTTCAGATTTCCTTCATACTTTGTAAAAATGGTCACCTATATAACATAGACTAACTTGCAAAATTTTAACACTAATATCAAAGGGGTTTTGGTGATTACTTTAAAATCAGCTTTTTTTTTGATTTTACTATAGTTTTTGTTTTACGAGTTACTGTTTAACTAAACATGTAATTAAGCTGAAAATTAGCACCTTTATAGTTTTTAGAACGAGGAATTGTAATATAATATTTGTTTTTAATGAAAATAATTTGAAGTTTATTAATATTGGGATTGTACTTCACCTATAGCTATTTTTGAAATTTTAACAAAAGCGGAAAAGAGGTCTGGTAACCATGGTAGCGTTAATTAAAAATTTTTTTTTTTGTTTTTATTAAATTAGAGATATTAAAGAGTGTTTTGGTACAAAATTGAGAGGTGGGTTTTTTGAGGATTTTTAAAAATAATTAAATGAATTATAATGAAAAAGTACATTTGGATGTTACTTATTAAGAAATTTCTTATTTTGAAAACTTCCGTTATAAGAAAAAAAAACCATTAACAAAAGTTAAAATGAAAAATTCATAATAGATGTAATATATTAAGTTAAAATAATCAAACAAATACAAGCTTTAAATAAAAAACTAGTCGATAAAAAACCAGAACTTGTATCTGAATAATTCATAAATTGCTTATATAAAAAAACTGGTGTAATATGATTAAGTTAATTTAAAAATTGGATTTTATGCAAATCATCTGTGTCTATCTGGTATATGCGCCCAACAACAATCATCTCTATTTGGCCAGTGTAACGAAGTGTTAGGTAAATGAGGATGCATGAATTTTACAAGGGCATCTTCATTTCTTTCATCAACTTCAAATACCAAACCAACTCAGTTAAACATATCATATTTGCAGATATAATATTTTCCTGCAATGATTTCTTGAAGATATTGAATTGAGCCAGTAAGGTTGAATGTTAGATTAAAGTCCTCCTGCTAAGAGACTCTTTCGACATTTATGTTTGTTGCATCCTGTGGAATAAATTAATGGAAACTTCTTGTACCAGGTAAAGTCTTTGCATTATTCAATCGGAGTGTCAGAGATTTACGGACTGATAAAATATCTTTGCCTTTTAAAAAAAAGAAGTGGATGCCAAAAATATTTTTATTATATTTATTATTTTATATATTTAAAAAAATAAATTTTTCAAAAGATAACTTTTGAAAAATTAAACATTTCTTCAGCGCTCTGAATTTGTAAGTCAATTGGACGTTGAAGACTAGCATTTGAAACAAGTCTTTTAACTGTTCCACCAATGTCATCACATGGTGACTTTCCATGTGATGTTGCAAAGAAATTCCATTTACATTGCATCCCAAAATCTTCAACATGATGACATATATTTAAAAAATGTTTGCAATTTTCGTACTGACCAGCACAACCATCAGAGAAATGGTGGTTTTTTATGGTATTGGGAAACATTTCTTGTACAAATTGGACAGTTCTTTTTACTATACAAGAAATAAATCCAACATCGTGTGTTAAGTCATCAGATATAAAGCATAAATACGTCGGTTGACTTTTAGTAGAACCCTCATCATTTTTGTTATAAATAACTACAGAATGTAGCGTGCATCTTGTATGATAAATTTAAAGTTTTCTGCAAAGTCAACTAAAATAATAATTTCATTTACGGGCATAGATGACTTTAATGTTTTTAAATATTTACTTTGTGATTTAGCAATATAAGAGTGAGATGTTATGCTATCAAGTTTTCCACTAAGACTTTCAATGAATTCACTTATTGTAGATCTGTTACTTAGAAGCTCTGCTCTATCTGTTGTACTCCATTGTTTGTATTCAATTGTTTCATCTTCATCCACTTTGCCATTCTCTTCAAATGATGCTTCATTTTGCAATAGATTTGCAGTCATATAATTTATAATATTTTGAATTCCAGAGCATTGATTACATCTATGGACCATGCATTCCTTTGACTCTCTGCTACAAACAATCTTCTCAATAAGTTCATGGTAATTTTTCTCCAGTTTAACTGCGCTAAGCATAAGCTTTAGGTTTTGGTGTTTTGCGCATATACAAACAGCATGGGTTCCTTTTTGACCAGCATAAATACACCATTTTGGCTTTAACTGAGCAAATTTAGAAAATCCAATTTTGGATTGAGGGTGTTCTAGTTTGAATTCAATAAATAATTCCTTTAAATTGCAAAGAAGTAATCGCTTTGATACATGTTTGTTTTTGGATACACTTACAAAATCTTTTATACCTGGTAACTGCTTACTAAACTGATCAATACAATAGAAGCTTTCCACCTTATTAATGATATCTGATTTAATTCTAACATTGTTAGTTTTTTCTGGAAGTGTTAATATTCCTTTTTCAAATTTAAGTTTTCTTGCTTTAGTTATGGTTGATTTTGATATATTAAATACTTCAGCTGCTTTCCTTAAAAACCATGAATCTGGAACCAATATTAAAATCTGAATCTTTCCTCTTCTATTTGCTGTTTTCAGCTTTTCTTGCATTGAAAGTATCAATTTATCTAGATCTTCAGCTTTCATCTAATTTTCAACATTGGGCTCCCCAGTCACATCATTTTTCAGGTCTGTTGCGTTAACATTGAGGATAACTCATAGCTTTTTTGACATAACATCAGTAGCTTGCATTAGTTTTCTTTTTCCTAGAGAAATTTTAGCATGTTGTGGAACCCCATAAAATTTTACTGGCGATACATCTAATTTATCAAAATAGGTGTTTATAAGTTCTTTTTCTTGTGCCATTTCTATATCTTCATCAAAAAATGTTTGTTTCAGAAAATCATCTTCACCATTGTGATCCTGTAAGGTAGACCAATTATCTATTTTTTTACCACTTCTTTTCGACATGAAGGACACATTTGAAAACCAGGTGTTGTTTTAATACCAATTGAACACATATCTTTTGTCAGTTGAGTATCAATTTCTCGCAAACCACCAATAAATATTTTATCAATGAATAAAATTTGCCAAAATTTTTAAAACTAATTGAAAGTGTACTAAATGTATTTTTTGTAAAAAGACACCACAATAAGTTAAAAACGTAAAAATTTACCATTTATATTAGTTTTATGCTTTTTAAATGGGTCGATGCAATTTTTTTGGGAGTTAGCAAACCGGTTAAGTAAAATTTGTTCATGATGTAAACAGATTTTAACATTAGCATTTAATATTGATAGCCCAGATCTCCATAATAATAAATTTCTATCTTTCTCTGAATAGCTTGATAAATCTTTCAATCCAATTAATTTAGTGTACACCATTTTATGACATTGATCATTTGATAAAATACCAACTGTACATAAAATCTTGTTCATTTTATTTTTTTCATATTTTTATTAAGCTATAAATAAACACAAAATACACAGACATATTTAATACATTTATTAAAAATGAAAAAAATATTTACCATTTAAAATTAGTATTTTTAAATATATACAATATATAGTATTTTATGTATTTATTTTTTTAACTTTGATTTTATAATTTTTTTTTTAATTTTTTTGATTAGCTATAGAGAACAAACAACAGCTGGTAAAACATCAGACTAATCAGACTAATTCTTAGGGTTTTAAATATTGAGTTTTTCTTCTGTTTTAGTCAAATATGACATAATATGTCATTAATTAGAAAGCAAAAATTTATTTAAAAAAGAAGTATTCATTTGAATTAAAGTTTCTTTAAATAATAGGTAAAAAGGATTTCTTTAGTATAATATTTTTGATAACTGATGAAAATTGTAAATGTCAATTAATTTAAAATAAAATCATAAACACAAACCTATAATACTTATTTTTTCACATAATACTCCTATATTTTTACAAAAAATTTCAAAAAACCCACCTCTACATTTTTCACCAAAAAACTCATTAGAATATCTTTTTTAATAAAAACAAAAACAAAAAAATCACAAAAAAATAATGCTACCATGGTTACCAGACCTCCTTTTTGCCTTTGTTAAAATTTCAAAAATATCTGTAGGTGATATTCGCCATATTGATATAGTTCTAAATATTCTCATTAAAAATAAATATTATATTCTGATTCCTCGTCCTAAAATAGCCCCTATACTGGGGCTCATTTTCAGCTTAATTACATGTTTAGTTAAACAGTAACTTGTAAAACAAAAACTATAGTAAAATCAAAATGGCTGCCGAACAGGAAAAACTGCTAAAAATAGCTGATTTTAAAGTAACAATAACTCCAAAACCCCTTTGATATCAGTGCTAAAATTTTGCAAGCTAATCTATGTTATATAGATGACCATTTTTACAAAGTTTGAAGAAAATCTGAGATGGTGGGTTACATACCTGTCCCACTTTCTCATGGAATACCTCTAATACTAAAAAAAGATGGCTCAGGTTTCACTGTTTATGGTATTATATTCCAAGATGGCTATAGAATAATGTTACAAGACATTTTTTTGAGTACAAAAAATTGATCAACTCGGCCAAAATATAATATCCGTTTCTTTCTTGAGTTCTGAACACATTCGACAACAGACTTCACAGTCCCATTTCACCTAGGTATTGGATATTTTTTCTTTTCAACTTGAAATAAATTAAAATATATTAGATAATATATATAGATATATGCTCTGTAATTTCTTACATTTTCATCAAATTACTTATGCAACAATTTGGTAAAGTTTCACAATTACACTTTCAATTTTTTTGCCTGACAAAAAAAGTCTTTTTATACATACTTTTTTTCACATGGTTCATTACAATTTTTTGTGTCACAGCATAATCATCATTTTTTCACATGGTTCATTACAATTTTTTGTGTCACAGCATAATCATCATTTTTTCACATGGTTCATTCCAATTTTTTGTGTCACAGCATAATCATCATTTTACCAACACAATGGGCCTGAGTCATACTTGATTGGAATTTTTTTTTTACTGGTTTATTAGGTTTTACTGTCATTTTATGAATATCTATAAAACTTTTCTGGTTTCTGTCCCTATTTACTTTAATGTCCCTATTCACCCCGTTTTATAGTACTTAATATATCTAATTACCTTTCAAGGTGGTAATCCTTTAAAAAAATGTAGATTATTGACCAAATTTAAAAAATAGTTATTTATGCGTAAATTTTTATCCTCTTTCTGGTGAAATCTTAAAGTTTGCATCAAACAAAAAGTTTTTAAGACACAACATTTTTAACTAGCTAGCTAGATTGTTTACCATAGCAACGCCGTAACAACTAAAAACTAAGACCTTGTTTTTTGTTTTGGTGTTTTCTGTGACAAGGCAGAAAACACTAAAACAAAACTGTGACAACAGGTCTTGTCACAGAGCACCATGGAAAGAGCATTTAACTCAGAAGTTCATATCTTCTTCTTTACCGATGACGCGAAATATGTCTAGAGCTCGATTGGAACCCTGGATTTCTTGTTACTAAAACAAGTTTTAGGACAAATTTTAGCCAAATTGTATTCCTAAATTTCAAAAGGTTTTTTTTCAAAATATATTATAGATTAAAGATTTTTCTGGACGCGCTTCCAAGTCACATTTGCTTTTAACAATTAAAATTTTGATTTTTAGTTTGACTTTTCTTGTTGTGTCATGGGTTGGTACCCCAAGAAATATTTAAAAAATTTATTGGAACTATAGTAAAACTTAATGTTTTAAACAAAAATATGTCATATAAATTAAAAACAATTTTTTTTTTAATTTTTATGAAACTTTTTGCCTCGATCACCTAATTAAAAACTAAAAATAACCAAACTTTTGTGAAATGATTACTCAAAGTTTATCTGCCATTTTAACATGAAATTTGTAACATTAAAAACATAGAATCAAAATTCATTTGAGAGAAAATAAATTAAAATAAAAAAATGTTTTAGAAATCCATAAAAAAATAACAAACAATTTAGGCGAGTCAAACAAGATTAAAATGAAAAATTTCAAGAACAAAATTGCGTTTCTTGTGATACTACCTTTAGATTTTTAAAAATTTCAAATCATGATATCTCCAGATTAAAATGAGCAATTAAGTAAAAAATTTCAGTAGATGATCCTCGCTTATGTAGGATTTATTTGTTATAAGATATTTAAAAATTACTTTTTTTGAGCCTTACAATAAGGTTGAATCTGTCATTTAATAATTAAATGTGATACAAGGTATCACATATTTAAGAGTTATCTGTATAACAGTCAATATAATTTGAACCAGCGAGACAAATTCAAAATTCCAATGACAAATGAATTTAATACTTATGTAAAACGACAATACCAATTGTGGAGTGTTTATCAATTATTCATTTTGCAAAAATGAATTATCACCTTGCCCAGATGAAGTGTTGAACCACAGATCTCTAGCTTCTGATGCAATTGCGCTACGGCTGTTAATAAAATAATTCATTATAAAAATTTGCAAAAAAGCATTAGATGCATTATTTCCTATTTATTTTTATAGTGAATATGTATTTGTTGCTTAATATTATTTTTTTGAAGAACTATCCCCTAAAGCAAAATTTTTACATCCGAATTTTTTTTATACAGATTTTGTGAATTTTAAGTTTATATATAAATTGTTTTTAAAAAAACATGGCTCAATAAAGTGTGCGTATGTTAAATTTTTATGCATTATTTATTAACAATGCTCAGCGCATAAAAAGGCGTTCCGAAAAAAGTTATATTCATAACCGAAATAATACTGTACCAATATAGATTTAGGATATTCTCCTATATCAAGCAAAATTTATTTGAAAGTAAAATAAAAGCAAATATACCAAATATAAAAAGAAATTACTTTTATTAAAAACCGTTTTATTTTTTTATTTTATTTAGCTCAAGTATAAGAGTTAATTTGTCGCATATTTTATTATTAGGCTCAAGTATAAGAGCTAACTTGTTACATTTTTAAAATTAAACTCAAGTATAATAGCTAACTTAATTCAAAATTCTTTAATTAAACTCAAGTATAACAGCTAACTTGTTGAATAATTTTTTAATTATCTTTTTTATTATCAAATTAGTGATTCTTGTTTTGTTGATTTTTTATCAAATTAGCTCCAGCATGAGATTTAACTTGTTGCTTCATTCGATTATACCAGGGCTGAATCTCAGTATTTGCCATTAGGTCATGAAATGCATCCAATCCTTCAATTGCTGATATAACACCATACATGTTCTGCAAAAAATAAATGTTAAATATAACTAATAAATTTATATAAGAATTAAAACATGATTTATTATTTTTTTTAATAATTTTATTTTTATTTATTTTTCCTAACTATTATTATTTATTATTGAATTATTTAACAAGTTGATGAAAAATTAGGAAGAATATAGTGAAAAATTAAGAAATACAAAATTATTAGTATTTAATGAAACTGAATATTTTAATATTTCTAAAACATTATATAAAAATAGAATATATAAATACTCTCAAAGAAGATGTCATCCCTTAAATCAATAAATATTTAGATTGAAAATATTGAAATATATTTTTAAATATATTTAAAGATTTTTGAATGATGTTATAGATAAATTTTGATTTGTGACTATTGTTTACCATTCACCTTATCATTAGATTAAATAGCTGCAGCCAAAAAATCTGGAAAAAAAATTTAAAAAGTCTTCCTTTTGAATTTTTTTTTTATAAAGTTTACTTACTAAATCTGCAAGATTTGGGTGACTACCGCCGAGATATTTGTTTTCTCCGACAGCTTTTGTCCAGTTTTGTGCTTCTTCGTACATACTAGCACGCACATCATCTTTTAAATGGTATCTAAAAAAAGAGAGTAGATTGGAGGTTGTTAGCAACGACATGGTTTTTTTTAAACAGATTGTTAAAAGAGGCTGGGATTGTGGAGATTTAATTACAAAGTGTTCAGTTGTATTCAGTTCTCTGCTATTATTTTTTTTGAACTTTGAAAGTTTAGTAAAAGCTTGGAAGTATTTATTGAAATTAAAATGTTCACGATATTCAAATATCAAAAATCAAAAGTGAAAAACAAAATGTTTTTTGATAAAAAGTCAAAAATTAGACAAAAGAAGTTTAACAATTACGAATAATTAATAAATAAAAAAAATTTAAAAAATGATTAAAAATTACTAAAAAATAATAAAAAAATAAATTAACTTGATACTTATGAACAAGATAATGTAAAGATAAAGTTATTATTATAAAATCCATTATTATTTTGAATTCCAATGATATGGCAATATATATTACAAAGTTATCATGGGTATTTTTATTTTTATTATTTTAGACAAGTTGTTGGAGGTTTAATCTCTTTACAGTTGATTAATATCAATTCTGTGTTTGAGTTTATTTGCACATTTCTAACAATTTATAAATATCAATTCTGCGTGTCAGTTTATTTGTACTTTTCAAACATTTAAATAATGCTTTAGATGTCAACATACTTTTGAAGTAAATCAAATAAAGAATTAAAGTATGTTTTAGTACTGTAACTCCCAAATTGAAATTTCATATCAGCAATACTAAATATTTAATATTAATTAGAAATAATATTAACATGACACTATTGTTCCTGCTCACTTTATAAATTGGTCTGACTTTATTAGCAACATACTTTACTACATAACAGGATGTATTATACAATAAATATTGAATTGTGAATGTTTAGCATTTTTACAAATTATTTACTATTTATTACAATATTTTACATGTTTATTATGATTTAGATTTAATTGAATATTAAGATAAACTATGACTATAATTGAATTTTGAATAAAAAAAGTATACTTTAAGATGTATAAATGTTTATGTAGCTACGGTCACAATACCGCTATATTTTTTCAAACCCAGCCCCCGTCCCAGTCAAATATCAACCCCGTTCGCTTACTACCCAGCTACTTTTTTTTTTAACTTATTGTTATAACCATCTCTCTCAACCTTTCTATTCTAAATAATGAGCCTTGATGAACAAGGTCACTGCACAGGGAAACAAGTCAACTTAGTATTAAGTCTAGAATATAAAGAGGCATCATATGCAACATTAGTAGTAAGAAAAAAGAATGTTTAAGTAAGAAATAACATTGAACCATAAAATCAGTATACTTTATAAGAAGACTTCGAGATTTTACAAAAAAGATTCTAAAAGTTAATTCTCAAATTAATATAATTCCAGATGAAAGATTCTAAAAAGTAATTCTAAAATGAATATAATTCCAGATGAGGATTCTAAAAGTTAATTCTAAAATAAATATAATTTCAGATGAAAGATTCTAAAAAATATATTTTAAAAGTTAATTTTAAATTAAATATAATTCAAAATAAAAGATTTTAAAAGAAAGATTCTAAAAGATTCTAAAATTCTAAAACTTATATATATATATATATATATATATATATATATATATATATATATATATATATATATATATATATATATATATATATATATATATATATATATATATATAAATAAGTAGAAAATCACTTAGCAAAATTTTTTCTCATTTAACACTGTGTTTCATCAATAAAGACTCATCATTTCTGATGAGTCTTTATTGATGAAGCACAGTGTTAAATAAGAAAAAATTTTGCTAAGTGATTTTCTACTAATTTGTAATTGCTCTGTTCTTTTAAGAACATTGAGCACTCTTTTTGTAGAATACATTTTAAATTGTTTAAATATATATATATATATATATATATATATATATATATATATATATATATATATATATATATATATATATATATATATATATATATATATATATATATATATATTAATAATCCTGTTACATTAAAAAAAAAAAAAACACAAGCGCTCAATTAGTAATTTTTAGTTAATCTATAAACCATTCATTCATTTAGTTGCAATTTGCTGCAAAAATTTATTAAAAATCTCGTTTTATCTAAATTTAATAATTTTTATAGTGTTTTATTAAACAAATTGTTTATGATTTTAAAATTTGTTTCATTAAACAAATTGTTTAATACCAAAAAGACGAATGTTTAAAAATATTTAAAGTATTAAACATTCAGTTTAAACAGTTTAAATTAAAATGTTTAAACTTAAATTTTAAGTTGCAAACAAGAGTTAGTAATATTATTATTAACTAATTAATATTAGCAGTTTTTGAAAAGCTTTTAATGAACAAGAGATATAAAATGTGCAAAAGTATTTCTTCTTTACCTTTAGAGATTCATTTCATTATTATTCAAAATTATCATGTGCAATTAAGAACATAATCTCAACTATACTTTTTTTTTCATCGAATCTCTTCTATTATTTTTCGTGCAACTTTTCGCGCGATTTGCGAAGTCATTGCAATGAAATCAATTATTTTAAAATAAATTTAAAATTATAAATTGCCAGTTTGCGCTTTTAAAAAAAGCATTAATTTTATTTAAAATTCCTATTATTAAAACAATTTTTTATTCTTCAAGTCTTATTTTTCAAACCTTTTTTTATGGTTTTATAAAGTTTAGTCATGAAGATTGATTCAGGGTCATTGAAGCGAAAGAAGAAAAAAAAAAAAAAAAAGTTACTGGTTTTTATTAACAAACTTTAACTAATAAAATAACTTTTTAATTAAAACTACTTTTTTATATACTTTAATAAAACTAAAAGTATTAAAATTAATATTATCAAAGTGTAATTAGTAATTGAAATTTTAAAAAACAACATTTTAAAAAAAAGATAAAAACCAGGCTATATCATATTACAAAAGATCAAAGTAAATTCGCTTTAACATCTTTTTTTTTATTTAAACAAAGAAAAAAGAAAAACAATTTTGACCGTCCAAAAAAACAATTGACCATCAAATCCTTGAGTTAGCCGGTCAAATTGACTGCTGGCCTTCAATTCCTTATTTTCCACCCTGAATAAGGTTAGTTATTAACAAATCAATAAAATAAATAACTGAACTTCTTGAATGGTTCAAATTATCAGAAATAATAACGAAAGATTTACAATCACCATGCCAGCTAACAGCAGTAAATGTTACTAATTTTTTGTTCCAATGTGCTGACTGAACTTCTTTCTGCCCGAAAGTTGAGAAGTTTTGTTACAAGTTGACTTTGTTTTCTACAAAATCAACTTGTAACAAAACTGAACCAAAATTGCTTTTTAAAACTTTTTTTTGGTTTTCATAACTCATTGATTGTTTTCCTTTTATAAAACAATACAAAAGAAATTTGGGTAGCATTTTGCAAACATTGTTATACAAAATTATGGCTTTGTCTTTTTTATTGCTTTTTCGAGGTACTTAGTTCCATTAAGTTGCATACCTTACTCTCAAAGGTACCAGGTAATTTCTTTATCGTGGTTTTTTTTATCTAATTGGTATGTTTTGAGAAATAACTTTCCGTCCTTACAAGCTTCACAAAGATTATTCCAACAATTATCATTTTTCTTGCCACACACTAAAGTATTTGGTAAAGCATGCGAATAAATGGGAATTTTTAAATTGATGAAATGTAATGCTTTGAGTGACAAGATAATGTTTTCATGTTTTTGACATAAACAAACATTTGTAGGCTAAAACTAATGATGCATAGCTTCGTTTCATCATTAAGTGCATTAGGTCCATGTGTTGGTTGCATATCTGGTAAATCTTTGTTGAACTGAATTGCAAGTTGTTTAACAACAGTTGATTTTTTAAGAGGAGAAGTTGGAAGAGCACGTACTGCTATTTTAACAGCTTTAGCAAGTGTACAAGATGATTTGTAAGCAGAAGAGATGTTAGATGTAATTTTAGATGAAGAAACTCTACTCTTTTTTTTTCTTAACTTGTTCTTTAAAAGTGCTTATTCAACATTAGAATTTTGTTTTTCTTTTTTCCGAACGGAGTCCTTTTCCTTTATAAAATCCAGACCAAATTTTTGCATTTGTCTTTCTCTATACATTCTCTGGCGTTCAGCATGTGTCAGAGGCATATTCATTACTTTCAATGAAAAATAAACAATTTGTTTGTGAAAGTTTACTTTTTATAAGAATTGTATAAACATTCAGAATAACTTCAGCAATGGTGCAACAAAATTTAAGAAAAACTAAATAACAAAGGTGTTAGTAAAATATGTCTACATATTTACAGGTACACCTACAAGTATAATAAAAAAAAACAAAAAAACAATTTTAGTTATATTAAAGGAGGTTTAAAAACTTATCCACAAATAAAAAACAATAAAAATACTGCAAATGTTAAACCAACATGTTTTTTGCGTAACATTTTTATAAAAATTAGTCTTTAAAAAATTTATTTTTAAAAAATGTCATGTCAACGAAAGACTATTTAATTATTATAATAAATTTTCAACTTGAAAAGAGCCCCATCTATATTTTGTGTGAAATAAATCTACATAGAAATTTAAAAAAGTTTAAAAAAAAAAGGCTTCAAAAAGATTTACTAGAAAAATAATTTAAATTTGAAGTCTAAAAAATTTGTTTAAAGTTAAAACATCAAATCCTAAAATTCCTAAATTTAGTACAATGTGGAATAGCCCATATGCAATTTATTCTCATATATACAAAATTTATTCCCATATATACAAAAATATGAACTAGACATACTTACAACTTCTGTTTGTGGCTTATTTATTTTCGTGTATGATCTGGATTTAGATAATTGCTATGAATCTAAGGCAAAGTGCAATCTAATAGTGCATACAAGTTAGTTTCTAATATACTTTACCAATATATTAAATGATAGTTGCGTAATAAGACATTCTGGAAAAACTTTCAAATTTTCAAAGAGATTAATTATTTAGAAGCTAAAAGATCAACTTATTGTTATTATTACAAATATTTTGATTAAATTCTTCAGAAATTTGAGACTTTAGGAAAAATAACTAAATGTTTATAGAGTGAATTCTCTTAACTTTTAAAAATCTAGAGTTTTTTCATATACTCATGTGATAATCAAAGACCCTGTAAAATCTCCCAGTTATATTGTTTAATTAATTTAATATTGAGGCATTCAAATATTTTCTGAGTTAAAATACACAAATTTACTTATTTAAAAATAGTAAATTGCATGTGTCTCAGCTTTAAAATAAATTCTGATGATTAAAATTGGAATAGCAGATATCCTGCACACCTTTTTTTTATTACCTTCCATACAAAAAAAAATTAAAATAATAACTCAATTATAATTTTAATTTGAAAAAATGTTAACTAAAAAATGTTGATAAAAAACAAAGATATTTTAAAAATAAAATATAAAAAAGTTAAAAACCTTTTTTTAATACGTTTCCCAATGATATACATTGCAACAGCACCAGAATAATAAGCTACGGTTCGCTCAATTGGCCCAAAATTTCCAACATGAGTAATGTAGTCTAGGGATTGGAAGGATTCCTTCATTGTTCGGTATATGTTTGGAGATAAAGTGTGAATAAATACATCATCTACCCATTTGCGCCATTTTACTTCATTTCTAAATTATATTATATTTTTTAATTAAATTAAATTATAAATTATACTTCATTTCTAAATATATATATATATATATATATATATATATATATATATATATATATATATATATATATATATATATATATATATATATATATATATATATATATATATATATATATATATATATTCATATATATTCCTTGTATGTTCTACCTATTTGTTAGTTCATGTAGCAGCACTCCTCACATGTTTTACCCCTTTGTTAGTTGATTTATAACTTTTTGCTTTAACTTTTATAAGGCAAATTCTTTTTTTTTTCTACAACTGTTGGTATAAACTTTATTTTAAAAGTGATTATCAAAATTTGTATAGCATGTTTTCAGCTGCATTTATGCATGATTAAAACTGCCTAATTTCTAAAAAATAATAAAACCTTTAAATATGGTAGCAATTTTGTAAAAGCCGTGGTAATATGTTGTTATAGTTTTTTATGATTTTTTTGTTTTGTTTTGTTTATTAAGAATTTCTTTAGTATAATATGATGTGTGTATTTCTTTCTTAAACTGTAATTATTATTCTCAAATTGTTATCTTTTCTTTGATAATTTTCTCGAATTATCAAAGAGATTATAAAACTGTGTATGAGTTGGATAAACCAGACATGGTCTTTCAGTTGCTCCATCCCTCTATTACTTGAGGTTCAGAACAACAGCTGAAAAAACCATCATCCAGCATTAACTTTGATAACCTGAATGCAATGCTAAAAATGAAAGACTTAATATTACTAAGCTTTAATGTAGTTATTTGTTATTATTCTTTTTTTAATCAACTTTATTTCTTTTAATTTTTATTTTAAATTTATTAATAAATTCAACATTAATGTAAATTAATATATAGTTTATATAAATATAACTAGTTAGATTAACTTTCTCAAATAAGGCTGATGTGATGTCCAGTTATCCTTAGGCAAACATTATATCAAAATTCTACTAATGTTGAGTACTAAATCTGTTAAAACAGTAATACCTCCAAGGTACAATATACATACCTCCAATGTACACCACCAATGGTGTACCTTGGCGGTAGTGTAAGCTATTTTTTAAAATTAAAAAAAGGGATGAAAAAATATGTCTGAATGTTCAATAAAAAAATCCTAGAGTAACTAATATCATCAAGCTAAAGAAAATATATTGTTACAGAACATATTGTAAGTATTTATTTATATTTGTAAAAGTTTGAAAATACCAAAGTACACCACTCTCCCCTAATTTATTTTGTCTTCTTTAAAACAAAGAGTTGAAGAGCTGTTTTTTTTTTACCATAAACGGCAAATTTTGATGTCAAACTATAGGTGTATATATATACATATATATATATATATATATATATATATATATATATATATATATATATATATATATATATATATATATATATATAATATATACATATATATATAAATATATATATAAATATATATTTATATATATATATATATATATGTAAATATATATATATATATATATATATATATATATATATATATATATATATATATATATATATATATATATATATATATATATATATATATATATATATATATATATATATATATATATATATATATATATATATATATATATATATATATATATATATAATTCTAAATGAATGGTCTGACAAATGGATGATAAATTTCAACATCAGAAAATCTAAAATCATGCATTTTGGAAAACATGATAAGAATTTTGAATATTATATAAAAGATTCAAAACTAGGTGCGACAACTATAGAAAAAGACATTAGTGTGTTAATACGGTTATAAATAGAGCAAATAGTTGATTAGGTCAATTAATAAAATTATTTACTTACAAAAACAAAAACACAATCAAGATTTTTTTTTACTGCACTTTTGTAAGACCTATTTTTGAATATGCATCACCAATATGGAATCCTTATAATAAAAATGATATACATAAATTAGAAATTGTTCAACAACAAACAACTAAATTAATTCCATAGTTTAAGCATCTACGCTATGAAGAAAGGTTAAAAAAATTCCAACTAACTTCCTTAAAAACTTGGAGAATAATATATGATTTACTTCAATATTATAAAATTTTTCATAATTTGGACAAAGTTTTTTTGGTATCAACAACTAAAAGCAGCAATTTCTATTTCAGCAAATGGTCCAGCTACAAACATAAGAGGACATAAAGCACGTGTACATATTGAACTTATAAAAAGAAACAAACCAAGGGAAAATTTTCTGACTAACAGAGATGAAAAATTGTGGAATAAACTACTAGAAGAAATCATTTCTGCAAAAAGTGTAAAAATCTTCAAAAACAAAGCTTGATAAACTTATGGATATTATAAAACTCTGATCTCTATGAATACTGCTAAACTGTAATTAACATGGGTTCATAATAGGTTCAACTTGGCATTAAACCTTAAGGAGCATAAATATATATATCTATATATATATCTATATATATCTATATATATATATATATATATATATATATATATATATATATATATATATATATATATATATATATATATATATATATATAAATTAGTAGGAAATCACTTAAACTTTTTTCATTTTAAACAGAGTAAAATGAAAACATAAAACTTACATGTAATATTGATACTTTTCTGCATTACTTGTTTCATGATGCATCACATTGTATTTGTTTTGCTGCTCTGTTACTTTTTTCCCTTTTTCATTGGTAGATTCAATAATTGGATAATATTGAAGAATAATACCAATATCTTCATTCTTTATAAATTGTGTAGACAGAACACTTATAATTAATGAAGAGTCGTTGAGCTAAAAGTAATGATATAAAATTTAAAAACAAAATATTAACTAATTTACAACTAAATCACACAATTCAAGAATGTTTAATATTTTATTAGATTTAAAAAAATGAATCTTTAACTACCACTCATTAAAAACTTTTACTTATCATAAACATACTGATAAATCTGAATTTCACAATCTTTAAACTTCAACTTTATGTCAAAAATTTATTAAAATTTAAAATTTAATTACTTAATGTGAATATTTTGATGGCAATTGTATTTTTGTTTTATTAATTTTATGTTTTTAAGTATCCTTTATCTTATCATTTTTTCTTTAATTTATTATTATTATTATTATTGTTATTATTATTATTATTATTGTTATTATTATTATTATTATTGCTATTATTATTATTATTATTATTATTATTATTATTATTATTATTATTATTATTATTATTATTATTATTATTATTGCTATTATTATTATTATTATTATTATTATTATTAAAATAATAAAATTCAGAACCATTTTTTTATCTTATTTACAAAATTTAGGAATAAAAATATATAGTTATTACTTGATGATTATCTACTTTAAGAATAGGTACTTTGTCATATTCAGAAAATTTGATTTCTTTCCTTGAAAATGGATTGACTTCAATAATGTCATAGTTTAAGTCATAGTAATCAAGAAAAGCACGAACTTTGCAGCAGAAAGGACAAGTTGAATACTGATATAAAATTCTTTTGTTAATTAATGGTTGAAACACATTATTTGGTAACTCATTTTTGCTGTATACAACACTGGACGTTATGTATGCAGAAAAAGCAAAACCAGAAACAAATGAAATACTTTTTTCGGCTATTTTTTTTGAAGACAATTTAGAAATAGATTTAAGAATTAGAGAGTGTTTGATAATAGATTTCCACATTTTTAGCTATACTTAAGCCTCATATTACATGTAATTTATCATACATATAACGTGGTTTACATTTTATTTCAACAAACAAGTCATCATACTGGTCAATGCAAATCGTCGTTTTGCACAATCCGGCGTTATTATCGACGGCATAAATACATAAAAAAAATGCAAGAAACTTAGTTTAAGGGTGGATCCATAAAGTTGAGGGGAGGGGGGGAGGATATGGTCAATGAGGGCGGTCGTCCTCCGTAAATTATTTGAAAATAGTTTTTTTTTTTTTATCGATATATTTTACACTGCATATTGTTTTTTTTTTTAAAAAGTAATATAGGCCTAATAGCGAGTTTATTTTAAAATCATATAAAATTTTATTAAAATTGTAAAATGCAAATTAAAAAACTCTGAAATGCTTATTTGTTTAAAACTTTTTAAACATTTTGTTAAGAACAGTATACTTGGTCGAATAAAGGTTTTGATTACAAACTTTTTGTAACGTGAAGTAAACTAAGATTTAATGTGCAAATGACAATAAAAGTATTGAAAATAAGTAACTGATAGAATTAGTTTAGTTCTTTAGAATCTAAAAACTACCCCAGTGAGGATACCAACGTTGGAACAGCGATAAATAAAGTTACTATCTAGGTTCTAAAAACGTAGGATTAACGTTGGAAACGAAAAGGATTGAAACGTTAGATTTTTCAGTATTTGATTTTCCAACGTTAGTCAATGTTAATCAAATTAATAATTTCGATGTAAAAGCAACGTGTTTTTTCGGTGTGTTTTTTTAAGTAAAAGCTAGTAGTTATTAGGACCCAACGTTTATGAGATTTGTTAAGTTTAGTAAAAATTGCTCTACCCAATAATATAAAATTATATATTATATATATATATATATATATATATATAAATATATATATATATATATATATATATATATATATATATATATATATATATATATATATATATATATATATATATATATATATATATATATATATATATATATATATATATTGTTTTATATGTTTCTTTGGAGTTATACATATTAAAATTACATATTATTATTTTGTATTTGTTGAATACTATAGTACAAATTAGATTCTATATAAAATGAGAATACAAAAGGCTGATAATAACCAGAAATAATTTATAATAGTATAAAATAGTTTAGGTTGTAGGTACATAAAACTGTATGCACATATACTACTATGGTTCAAGTTCAAAATAAATACACTAAAATCCGAATAAATTTGTTCTATAAGGATGATTCCTACAGAATTCTATTATCACTTTTTCTGGATCAAGTTGGTTTGCACAGTTTGAATAGATGTGTAACATTGCCAAATTATTCAGCCTATGCTGTTTCATCGTCGTTTTCAGAAATGTTTTGAGTCTTCTCATTGTTGAAAATGCTCGTTCACTAACAGCATTTGTTGCTGGAGTAACTAGAATCAGCTTTAGCAATTTGACAACTTCAGAAATAGAAGATAATTGAGAAGAGGAAAACTGTGTGAGATGTGAGACAACATCACTGAAATACCTTGGAATTTCTTGAAAATATATTTCACAGCAAGGCTTTTATAGTGACCATAACAATTAGAGAATGGAACAAGTCCTTCTGCTTTATCATTTAAACGCTTAACGGCATCCGTTTTCAGTCCACTCATATTAGCTGCATCATCAAACGAAACACCTCGACAATTCTGAATGCCAATATTGCATCTTAAAAGGCTATCCATTATAGTAATAAAAATAGTCTCTGCTTTGATATTCTCAATTTCATAGAATCCAATGAAATTTTCAGATACCTCAAGTTTGTCACTACCTCAAGCAAATTATCAATTGTTCCTTATTGCTGCTATCGACGCATTCGTCTGCCATAATAGCATACCAGATGCCATCCTTCACTTTTGATATAGTTATGTCTCTGAGAATCATAGTGGAAATTATTTTCAAGATTTCATTTTGTATTGTGTGAGTAACATACGCATTTCGTTTTTTTTCCAGCCAGTCTGCAAACAGTGGATCATCTTTTGCCCGCAATAGACAGAGTCCATAAAAATTGCTAGTATCTTCAACTTTCCCTTGAACTGCTAGTCCATGAGAAGATAAAAATATAAAGTTTTTAATAATTTTTCGTAGCATTTTCCGATTGTGGACTTTATGTTCTGAATGTTGACTGGATAACATTTCCCCCACATCTTGCTTAGAATTTGATACATCAGACTCAACAGCGGTTCTATGGCATGCAGACAACTGATGATTTTTAAAAGCTTTAATACCTTTCTTCCAGTTAATAAATCCTTTATTAATGAACAACATATCAACAGAATGTGTTCCGATAAGTCTCTTCTCAATATATTTAGACATGCACATGTGGCAAAGAACAGAATCATAGGTAGAACAGAATCATCTTCATTATAATGAAGCCATGGCTTCATTATAATGAAGCCATTGACTTCATTATAATAAAGCCAGGAAAGATGCCAAATCAATGTTGTTGAAAACATCGTCTCTTGTCCTTACCAAATGTTTTATATGGAAACTTGAATGATTGATCTGGTTGATTTTTAGGGCCTGAAAAACCTTGTCCACACGGCGACTCGGGGAATGCTTCGGAAGAGGCCGAGGGTTGTTGCCAGACACCATCACCTTGAACACACTGCGCCTCGAGGAAGATTACGGAAGAGGTCAAGGGTTGTAGCACACCCTCATCTTGAAAACACTGCGACTCGAGGAAGGTATATTGACCCTAACCCTAACTCTAACATATTATATAATGTCTAAATGTTAATTTTTTTTTAAACTGGTCGTATATTAATTTAACTAAATAGTTTATCTATATTTTAAACAAAAAATATGATAAATATATCTTTATATTTCAAACAAAAAATGCAATATCTTGACCTATAGATCGTATATGTAACACGAGTAAACATACGCGCTTTTAAAAAAAGTTATTGTTTATAGTTTTCCGCGTTTTTTTTTTGTTAACGTTTTTCATTGAAATCTCTTGAGTATAATTTAGACATTACAATGGTATCTTTTTTTTAAATTTCCATTGAACTAATCATTACTAAAATTCATTCAAACGTAAAGTCGACAGGAAATCTGTCGACTTATAAAAAGTGTCGACTTGACGAAAGTTATTGAGACATAGTTTGTCGACTTTGGGCTGTATATGGGCTATATATATACTTTTTTATATATATATTTAGACTTTGGGCTGTATATGGGCTATATATATATATATATATATATATATATATATATATATATATATATATATATATATATATATATATATATATATATATATATATATATATATATATATATATATATATATATATATATATATATATATTCAAATGTTGATGAAAAAATATCAAACTTTAGAGCTGTTGTTCAAACTCTTATTCAATCTGGAATCCGGTTTGCCCACCCCAGTTCTATTTCCTATATATAAAAATCATTGGCAGTCCCCACCTTAACTTATGGTATGGAGCTATGTGAAAATAATCCTGGTCTGATGAAAAAGCTAGATATAATTGGAAGGAGTGCGCTAAAATCGTTTTTAAATGTTTCAAAACATAGTAAAAACTATATGAATTTGTTATTTAAAATCCAGGAAATTTCAAAAAGTGTTCAACAAAATAAGTTAAACTTGTTCCTTCGACTTCTTAATAACAAAACAACTGCAGACATTATCTTTTCACAACTGCAACACCCGTTATTTCAACATTCGTTTGTTAGTGATATTCAGGAACTATGCCATCTTCAGATATTAAATTTTCAAAACCTAATTCAAAATAAAAAGAAGGTAAAAATACCACTTTCTAAAAGTAAAATTCCTTCCGAAGTTGAACGAAACTTGAAGTATGCAATAGAGTGCTGGAATGCAAAAGAGCAAAGAGGAGTTTTCAAGCAAATTCTGGAAGAAAACGTTTTTAAGCAAAGTCATCCGAAATAACTTTCTTTTTTTTTCTTTTTACCTTGTAAATTGGGTGTTAAATAAATAAAATAATAATAATATATATATATATATATATATATATATATATATATATATATATATATATATATATATATATATATATATATATGTATGTATATATATATATATATATATATATATATATATATATATGTTTATTTTTCATTATAATAAGGAAATCTGTCGACTGTTATTGACGAAGGTTATTGAGAAGGTTATTGGACCCCCTTTCGATATAGGTTAGACAGTCGGCAAATGTCATCATGACAGTCGGCAAATTTTGGAAAACGAGGACCTTTTTTTTTTTTTTTTTAGTCGGCAAAAATTGTAATGGCATCCCCACGTGACACCTACTCGCGCCGGCCCTATATATATATATATATATATATATATATATATATATACTATATATATATATATATATATATATATATATATATATATATATATATATATATATATATATATATATATATATATATATATATATATATATATATATATATATATATATATATATATATATATATATATATATATATATATATATATATATATATATATATATATATATATATATAAGGCATTGACATCGCAAATGGATGAAGTATTTTTAACGGTGAAAAGCTAAAACATAGAAAAAAGAAAAAAAGAAAAAAATTATAAAAATTGTTTTGAAGAATTATAAAAAAAAAAAAAAGTAAAAACAATCAAAATTCTAAAGAATATAAATTCAAGAAAAAATATTATATAAACAGAACAACTAAAAGTTAAAAGAAAAAATGTTCATGAGATTTTTGAAAATAAAAAACTTTAATAAGTTATTAAGATAAAGCAAAAAAAAAACAACAGTTTTTAAGTTTTAATAATTTGTTGTTTGAATAGCTTATATTGTTGTGTGTTCAGAGCCGACGCTAGGTACTAGGCAGACTAGGCAGCTGCCTATAAAATATAAAAAATGTAACTAAAATTATAATTTTATAATAATTATAAAAATTATATATAACGATGAGAAATTTTCCATTTCCAGTAATTGAGCATAAACTGCAAGGCAAATTAGCGTATCACTCGCAGGCTTTAGGCAAAGGCAACATGTAGTGTTGTAATGTTATTAAATAGTGACTCCTGCTTCTTGTCTCTCGTCTGTGTTTACATTAATAAAATGAGGGATAATTAACAACTTGAGTTGCGTTTTCCAAATAAAGTAAATATTTTCTTTTTAATTTATAAACACAACAAACAAAATTGTATATTATCCGTTCGCTGTTCCTCATGTTCATTCGATCGCCCGCATATTCAATCAGTTATTTCACATTCATTCGCTTGCGTTTGGTAACGAGTACTAAACACTTCTGCTGTCTGTCTCTGATTCTTTGAATAAATGTCAATTTAGCTCTTTCCCTCCGCAAGCCGCTGATAGCGGTTTTTGATTTTTTTTTTTTATTATGACTGCAAGCCGCTGGTAGCGGCTTTCGAGTATGCTTCACAAATTATCCTGTTTTGTGCATAAATCTTAACACATAATTTATTTTTTCTTAAAGTTTAATTAGTTCTCTACATAATCAAGTACAAGTATGAGCCATAATGTGTAACTATAATTAGTTATCACTTGACAAAGTTAAAAAATCTCAAGTAATCATTTGTTTATCTTTCAATTAATATATAGTTTGTAACAAACTTTAATATATAGTTTGTAACAAAATTAATATATAAATATATTAATTGAACAAAGCTAACAGATTGTTACGCTTTTAAAAAGATATACTATTCGAATTTTAAATATTTTTTTATGTTATTTCATCCAAATTTTATTCAAAAAAACGTGCGGTCACAGCGAAAAGATTTTTGTTAAAACGGCGGTAGCGAAAGAGTTAAGTGTTGACTTTTATATTTTATTTATAATAAGTTTTAACTGACAATATTCTTATCGATTGAAAAGGGAGTGTATTACTTTAATTCTACTATTGCAGGGGCGGACTGGCCATGTGGAAGATGTGGACTATTCCACATGGGGCGTTGTTAAGTACTTTGTTTTTACGTATATGTATTCTAATAAATTTTTTCTGTTCGATATTTATTCATTAATGTATATATTTATAAATTAAGCATAACTTTGTAATTTACGTCTGTTATCTTTGCTGCTTTTCCTCATTTTTCGTTGGCCTACAGGGCCGTTAAAAATATTTTTCCACATCATAATAATTTGGCCAGTCCGCCCCTGTACTATTGTACGCTAGCAAGTAATAAGTAAATATTTTATAATTACACATTTCTTACGTTTTTAACCATGTCTAAGAAAAAGAGACTATCAGTAAAGAAAAATAAAGAAAGTCAAAGAAAAGCTATTTTGAAATATTTTCGTGCAGAAACACATTCTACAGGTACTGTGATAAGTGATAAGTGATGTAATAAGTGATAGTTGGCGATAAAACTGTTAATAATGCTAATATTTCAAATCAACAAAATGAAGTTGTAAATATCAATGAAAACCAAATTTATCTATCTGAAGCAACTCCTGCTGTTAATATTTCAAGACAAATTGAAACTGAAACTCAAATTAGCATATTATCATCTGCAGACTACAGTGACCCTGCAAATTGGCCTACTCATTTTAGTGACAGTTTTCGGCAATTTGTTATAAAAAATAGACCGCAACAAATTGAAAAATATAACTTTCCACGAGATCGAGATGAACAAAAAAGAAAATTTTCATCGATCTATTACAAGCGGACATTACCAAACGGAGAAGAAGTCTCTCGTTCTTGGCTTATATATTCAGTTTCAAAAAATGTAGTTTTTTGTTTATGTTGTAAATTATTTGGTAAAAGCAAAAGTAGTTTGCCACCTTTAGAAGGTTCAGGTTTAAACGATTGGAAGAATATTGGAGCACTTCTTTCTTCTCATGAAAAAAGTAATTCACATCTCGTAAATTTTCAAATGTGGAAAGAACTTGATATACGTTTATCTACAGAAAAAACCATTGATCATATTAACCAACAAAAAATTAATGAAAAAGAACAATATTGGCAACGAATTTTAGAAAGATTATTTGCCTTAGTCAGAGTACTGGCTACGCAAAACTTGGCATTTTGTGGAACAAATGAAAAGCTTTACAATAACGCCAATGGTAATTTTTTAAAATTTGTTGAGTATCTCGCTTTATTTGACCCATTAATCAATGAACATGTGCGGAAAATTAAAAATCAAGAAATTAAAACTGAATTAATACAAATACTAGCAAATGCTATAAAAGATAATATCTTGACTAGAGTAAAATTTGCTAAATATTATTCTATAATTTTGGACTGCACCCCAGATAATAGCCATACAGAACAAATGACAATAATAATTCGTTTTGAACTAAATCACCAACATCGCATGATGGGGATTTAGTTCAAATTAAAGAACATCTCTTAGGATTCATACCTGTGGAGAAATCTACAGGAGGTTTTTTGGCAAAAACATTAATTGAACAATTGGAAAATTTTAATTTACCAATTGAAAATCTCCCTTGACAAGGATACGATAACGGAAGCAACATGAAGGGTAAGGAGAATGGGGTACAAAGAAAATTTTTGGATATAAATCCTCGGGCGTTTTTTATTCCATGCAGCGCACATTCACTAAACTTAGTTGTGAATGATGCATGCAAGTGTAGCTTAGATGCAATAAGTTTTTTTGGTGTGGTGCAACAGATTTATAGTTATTTTTCGGGATCACCTTCTTGTTGGCAAGTTTTTCGCAGCTATTTTCCAGATTTTACTGTCAAGTCATTAAATGATACAAGATGGGAAAGCCGCATTAATGCTTTAAAACCATTACGATACAATCTCGGAAAAATTTAAGATGCTTTAATGCAAATATTTGAGGATCCAAGATTACAAACTACATCAGTAGGAAATTCTTCCCGAAATGAGGTTAAAGGGCTTGCAAAATATATTTGCATATTCAAGTTCATGGTTGCCCTTGTTTCATGGTACGACATTCTTTTTGAAGTTAATATTTCTAATAAAATATTACAAAATAAGAAAGTTGATTTGAATGTAGGGGAAACTGGGGTAAAATGGGGTACTTAAGAATGAAACCCTATAAAAGTCACAAAAATAAATAAAATGATTACAAATAAATGTTGAAACATCAGAATACAACATAGACAACATTGTAACAAAACAGCAAGTCAAAAGAATGCAAATTAATTGAAATTGCGTTACCACACGCCCAGGATTTGTTCTTAACCATTTTCTTAAATTATGGTCATAAAATGTACTCAGAGGTTTCATAAACGAAATGTCAAGAGGTTGCATTTTGTGAGTGCAGTGTAGAGGCAAACAAAGGAGAATGACACCATTCTCTTTGGCAATGTCAATAAGCTCTATGCTTTTAGTGTGTGTCGCATGTCCATCTAATATTAAAAGAACTGGTGAATCTTTTGTGGCTCCTGTGTGTAATATAAATTTCTTTAACCAATTTATAAATAAATCAGTCTGGATCCATCCACTTGGGTGGCATTCTGCCCAAGCACCAGGAGATGCTCCATCCATCAACTCTGCCTTCATACGCTGACGGGGAAAGATTAACATAGGTGGCATGTATCTCCCACTTGCTGAACAGCAAACTACTGCTGTAACAAGTTGACCCCTTTCTGCAGATGTAAGAGAGCCAACTTGCCTTTTTCCTTTTGTGGAAATAACTTTTGACAGCGACTTAGGGACAGTAGAAATGCCTGTTTCATCGACGTTCCATACTCTTTCGACATCAATTTTATTTATGTCAATGACTTTCTCAACAAGCTCTAAAAATTTTTTAACGGCTACTTTAGTAAAGCCCATTGCTCTGGCTGCAGATGTCGCTTCAGGCTTTCTCAGTGACAAATGTTTGGCATGTCTCAACATAAAACCCTGATACCAGTCGTAACCGGCCACCCCCAACTCTTTATTAAATTTATGAGCCTTTTTATTTTTTTCAGCCAGTTCAAAGGCAAGTTTTCTCAGCTCATAGGAGGTTAGACCAAAAAGCATTTTCTCCATCTGCTGAACATACTGAAAAAGTTCTGCCTCCTCTTCCAATGTAAAGATAGTTTTGAATGCGCCTAGCGCTGAAAAAGAAATTAAAATTAAAAATTAGAATTAGAATTACCTAAATAAAGATGCTTTTCATACAAATTCATTTATTTAGAACATATACCTTAGCCTATTTTCTGGCATTTAATTTAATATTTAAAAATGTGAAAAAATTCCTAAATTTAGATTGTGCTTAATCCATTTACTTACTCATTTTGCAAGCATCCTCAATATCAGGATTTTTCTTAAATTTAGCCACTCTGCGTTCGAAGTTGTCTGTGGCACTCCATACATTGCAGCTGCCTTTTTATACCCATGATCACCATTGATCACAGACAGTACGGCCTGCTGCATTTCGGTTTCATTCCAAGTTTGGCGTTCAGATATATTCTTCTGTAATTTCTCATTTTTTTCAAAGTTAATAATCTGAAAAAATAAAATAAAACAACTTTAATATCAGCAATTTAAGTACGATTCAGTAAGAACTAAACAAATAGGCCTACTATTATTATAATAAAATTTCAGAATTATTTTTTTACTTAGCTAGACTACTTAGACTTAGATGTGGGGAATTTATTTTATGTTTCCCTGAGATACTAAATGAATCACTATTTGTTTAAGAGATATATATTTCGTTTTTTACGTTATACTTCACTGACTGCGAATCACTAACTAAATCTACAAAATAGCTACACATATAACGTGAGAATCATATGCGCAATTCCCAAGTGGTTTTGAAAACTTGTTTAAAAACTGGTTTTTCACGTTTATAAGTTCGTTACGTTCTTCTAAGCCCGTGCGTATGAAGTTCTATTGCAAAATAACCCGTTAATTGCTCTTTAGACGAGATTTCCAACATAGATGACTTAGCTCAAACTAGACTTTCTTATTTTATATTTATAGTTCTATAGTATAGGCTATAATAATACTTTAACTGAATTTTAACAACAATAAAATTATATTTTAAAAATAGACTAGTATTAAGTATTAGTATTATTTATTAAAAGAACCTAGGCCTATTGAATAAAATTATAGCAGGCCTATTAAGTCTATTAGTAGTTAAAAAAAATAGAATCACGTTTAAATATAAACCACATCTCATTTCTATAATTTAGATAAATAACACTACTGGGGCAAAATGGGGAAATACCCCATTTTGCCCCTTTGAGACACCCCATTTTATTCCAACATAGGAGGCATAATAAAATTGTTCGAAAAAACAAAGCAGAGCAAAGCTCATGAATATATAAGAGTCTTAATTGCTTAATATATAATATCATTCAGGAACAATAATATATTTAATTCAAAGCTTTAATTACAAAGAAGCTGCTTCTGAAAATATAATATTAAAAAATAAGATGAAAAAGTTGACAAAATTGTATTTACCTCTCAACGACGATACTTGAAGAAAACGTGAACAAAAGTAAAAGATGGCGACGTCTCTTTTCGCGATATTTCAAATCCAATATTTTTTTCGATGCTCTGAGGCTCTGAATGGGGTATATTTTCAAAACCCCATTTTGCCCCACTACCCCATTTTACCCCAGTTTCCCCTAGCTACATAACAATTAAATAATACTAAAAACAAACTTGTAAAAATGAGAAATGATGAAGGCTTTTAAAGAATTATTGTTGATGCTGCGGAAATTGCAAAAGAATTAGAAACAGTAACAAATTTTGAAGAAAAACATGTCGGGAGAAGGAGAAAAAAGCGACAGTTCGATTATAAAACACAAGATAAAGCATTGCAAGATCCAAAAGAAAAATTTAAAGTTGAATTTTATTTTAAAATTTTAGACACTGCTATACAGTCTATTGCGGAAAGGTTTGAACAAACGCGACAGTATAACAGTATGTTTGGCTTCCTTCATGATATTTATTCTATAAGTTCAAAATCTTCAGCAGAGTTATTGAAAAATTGTAGAAATCTAGAAGAAATTTTAACTCATGGTTCTCAAAAAGATATTAGTGCAGCGGATCTTTGTAATGAAATCAAAGTACTTTCTGGAAGACTCAAACAACAAATGACACCACATGAAGTACTAACTTTTATAGTTGAACAACGTTTAATTGACTGTCTACCAAATATATGTATTTCTTTAAGAATACTATTAACACTTCCAGTGTCCGTTGCAAGTGGCGAGCGAAGTTTTTCGAAGTTAAAAATAATTAAAAATTATTTGAGGTCGACAATGTTACAAGAACGACTGGTGGGATTATCAATAATTTCGATAAAACACGAAGAATCATCAATATTAAATTTGAAAGAAATTGTAAAAACATTTACAACAAAAAAAGCCAGAAAAATAAAAATTTAAATATGCTTTTATTTTTATTATTACATATTTTCAAAATACAAATGAACTTTCTAGTTTCTGAAATTCAAATTCTCTAATAATTTAAACATCAAATCAGAAACAAGTTTTTTTATTCTTTGTAACTATATTATATTCCAAGTTTTCAATTTTTATTCTTAATTCTAGATTATTACTTATTATTATTTCTTGAGATAAGCTAGGTTAATTATTATTATTTTGGTGCGATTAAATATTAGGAATAGTCTTCATTAATTCTATTAAATGTTACTTTTATTCTTTGAATGTCATAAAATCTCAAATATTTTTATTCTTGTAAATAAAAGTTGAGTGGCTGAAATCCTAAAATGTCAAAAATAAATATTTAATACATAAATATGTCCACCATTTTATAATGTTTATGCCATTTTAGATAAAATTAATACTTATGTTTTTACTCTTTTAAATTATTTTTTTTTTCGGAGGGGGAGGGGGGGTTGAATTTTTTTTGCCTAGGACGCCAAATACCCTAGCGCCGGCTCTGTGTGTGTTTTTGTGTTTTGTCTATTATTATTATTATTAATTAATGCTGTTGAGATAAAGCGCCAGGCAATATCTATGACAGCCGGTATAAATTAATTAATGAACAAGTTAGTTCAGTCACTAAATAATAAAAAACGTTGATAGTAAGCTTTCTTGGTTTTTATCTTGTTTGTTATTGCTTCTAAGTCGACCGATTGCAAGTTTAATTTGAAGCTTTTAACTGTAGTAGATTGAACAACTTCGGCTGGTAGACTATTCCATCCATCGACAACTCTATTGCTGAAAAAATATTGCCTTTTCAAACAATTTCTGACCAACTCAGGTTTCATTCGATGTTTTGCTCCTCTAATGTTAGCTGCAGGACCTGATGAGCAAATAGAGTTCATTGTTTGATTTTGTTTAATATCAATGATTTCAATACCTTTAAATATTTTGAATTGCTGGATTAAATCGCACCTTAGCCTTCTAGTCTCCAAAGTAGTCAAACCCAAAATTTCCAATCTTTTTTTGTACTCAAGATGTCTAAGCTCCGGTATCATTTTGGTAGCTCTTCGTTGGACTTTTTCTAGTTCATTAATATCTTTTGTATAATATGGACTCCATGCTTGAATTGAAAACTCTAAATTAGGTCTAACATATGTACAATACAGTGTTTTTATTAGATCTTTATCCTTGTACTTGAATGTATTACTTAGTAGTGAGAGTATACAATTTGCTTTACTAGCTGCATATTTTACTTGTTTGGCCCATTTTAAATCACTTGATATATAAACACCAATGTCTTTTTCTAATTTTGAATTTTCAATTTCCATTAATGTATTGTTATTGTTCATAAAATATGAATATTCGTTATTATTTGAACCAAAGTGCATAATTTTACATTTTTCAAAATTTAATCCTAATTTCCATTTTGTTGACCATTCGTCAAGTTTATTTATATCATTTTGAAACAATTGTGAATCATTTTGAGAAAAAATAGGTGCAATTACCTTATTATCATCAGCATATAAACAACATTCATTAATAAAATTTTCTGGTAAATCATTTATAAATACCCAAAAAAGGAGAGGACCTAGAACAGACCCTTGTGGTACACCACTAAGTACATCAACCCAATCTGTCACACTTTTACCTAAAACCACTCTTTGTTTTCTGTTAGCTAAAAAACAGACGATCCACGTAAGAAGTTTACCAGAAATACCAAAAGTCAATAACTTGGATAATAACTTTTTATGTGAAACACTATCAAAAGCTTTTTTAAAATCTGTGTACAATACATCTACCGGTGTTCTATTGTGGAACGCTTCTGTTAAAATATCTAGATATTCTAATAGGTTTGTTGTACAGCTCTTGCTTTTCATAAAACCATGTTGTTTTTTTGAAAGTAAATTATTTTTTATGAGATGTTGCATGATACAATCAGCGATTATTCTTTCTAACACTTTACATGGTATTGAAGTTAACGAGACTGGTCTGTAGTTAGATGCTTTTAATTTGCTTCCTTTTTTAAAAAGTGGCATTACATTTGCCTTCTTCCACATATCTGGTAGGGTATCTGTTTCAATCGATTTTTTGAAAATTAAATATAATGGGTATGATATTGACGAGCTGCATTCTTTTAAAACATATGGATGAACAAAATCAAAACCGAATGATTTTGATTTATCAAGTGCATGAAGTCTAGTTTGAACATCATTTTGTGTTATTAAAACTGTGTTTAACAATAAATTTGAAGGTATATTATGAAACTCAATAATATTTGTACAATTATCATTAACATACACAGAATAAAAATATTTGTTTAGTTCAGTAGTTATGGCGAATTGATCATTTATGATTTCCCCATTACCAATTTCCAGAGCTCGAATATAAGTTTTCACTGATTTCTTCTCATTGATATATTTATAAAGCAGTTTAGGATTTGATTTAAATTTGCTAGCTAAAGTACTTTCAAATTGTTTTATATTGTTCTTAATATCATTCTTTATTCTAATTTTTAGCTTATTATACTGAATTTTTTGTTGATTCCTCATTCCAGCCATTACGTTTATTAGCAAGCCATATATTGTTTTTAGTTCTTATTTTATGTTTCAATTCAGGAGTAATCCATTTGTTTCTGTTCCTTCTATTTTGATAATTAATTCTTGGTATAAACAGATTAGTTGCATAATTGTAATGATACAAAAATAAATCATACATTTCATTTATAGATTTACTTTTAAATCCATTTTCCCAATCTACATTATTGAAATGGCAAGAAAATAGTTCATAATTTCCTTTTTGATATAATCTAATGGATTTCTTATGTTCGGTTGAAAACTTATAATCATTCATTAGATAACAACACTTTAACAAATGATGACCCTGTTTGACATTCCCTAAAGGAGCTGAGTGAGTTATAGAAACAATTTTGTTTTTATCGTTTGTGATAATAAGGTCTAGAATATTAGTTGATTTGTAGTTTGCTATTTGGAATGTTGGCTCACATACACATTGAAACAGAAAACAATCTTCAAGACATTCAATAAATTTATTAGTTTGAGATTCATTATCAGTTGCTGAAAAAGGACAATTATTATCAGACCAATCTATTGTATTATAGTTGAAGTCACCTGTAATAATAAGATCGCTGTATTCTTTTTGATAAATACTTATTTTAGCAGCATTAATAGATAGCAAAACATAGTTATTATACTCATGAGATATATCTGGTGGTCTATAAATGCATCCAATTAGCATTTTGTTATTTTTAAAACATATACAAGTCCATATTTGTTCTATAAAATTATTGTTTAACTGTAAATTATTTGTTTCAAACTGATTAATACATTGTTTTACATAAATACAAACACCTCCTCCATGAGTCTTTCTATCACTTCTAAAAATATTATAACTTATTATATTTACATCTGATTCTGCTTTAAACCAAGTTTCTGTAACACAAATAACATCCGGTTTATGTATTTCATATTGTAACCTTAACTCATCAATCTTATTATTCAGAGACGTTGCATTTGTATACCAAATCATCAGTTCATTGCATTTTTGAGTATCGTGCTCCTTGTTTATACTTAAATCACATTTCTTACGCTCATGATAGTTTACCATTTCAATATCTAGCTGTCTCTTATTGCTCAGCAACTTGTTAAGATTTTGACCTCCACCACTAAACAGATTTATTTTATTGTTAGTTTCATAGTTAAAGCATCGTCAGGGTTAGGGTTAGGGTTATATACTTGATATATACTAGGTATATACTTGAGTATTTCTATTTTTGTTTATATTGTCATATAATTTTGTGCATCGTTTATATTGATGTGTTCATATGTGTATTGTTTATATTGTTGCGCTTTTTTTTTTTTTTTTTTTTGTGTTGTTGCTAATTATTTTTATTATTGTTGCGTTTTACATTTGCTGCTATTATTCAAGTGATTTGATATTTTTATGTCTTATAATATTTAAATATATCTTTTTGTTTTATTTTTTATTTTTTATCAACCTTTCTATCGTCCTTTTAATCTGATTTTTTTGCTTTATTTGTTCATTTTATATATATATATATATATATATATATATATATATATATATATATATATATATATATATATATATATATATATATATATATATATATATATATATATATATATATATATATCAAGTGAACTTGATATTGAGCATAAGTTGCACATTCTAACACCAAGTGCAATACTGTCCATTGTCTCTATGCCAACCTTCTAACTTGACTTCTAACTTTCTCTCTAATATCCTTCCTTCTTCTAAAATTCACTTACTCTGCAAAGGATTTATGATGCTATTTAGTGAGCTGAACTCGTCTTCGTGGGCCTTTGTATGTAGCCTCTATATGGCAATTATTCAGAGAAGGATAAACCACATGGAGGATAATCACCAAGAAAGAAGGTATATATTAAATAAATAGTATATTAGATGTATTTTTATATTTACTTTTTTGTAGTGCAGTCTAAAAAAGCTCTTTTAATTATTATTCTCGTTATCTGATATAAATTTTAATTATTAAAAACTGTGGTTTTCAACAAAGTTTTCTGCAGAATAGAAATTTTGGTTTTAATAATTAAATTATTATTATTTAATAATTTATTTGTATTTGATTAATTTGATTTTTAATTTTAATTATATTGATTAATTTTGGTTGTAGTTTTAAAATGAAATACTGCTGTTGAAGGTTTTTCTCAGACCTTTATGGTTTGATTTCGGTTTCAACCCAACCTTGAATTTTAAATGTATCTATATCTGGATCTTCCAGTGTTATGCTGGACAATTGGATAGATGTTTTCAAAGTTCCCTGGAAAAGCTGCAAGCTGAAATCATGGATTTACTCCACAAAAATGTTCTTTTGCCACGAAAAACACGAAAGTACTATGATAAGGGTCATTTGTTATGATATACTTTCATACATGTTTATATGAAATCTATAAAAATCCATAGCTTTTCATATTACCGGCAATGTATTCTTTAACTTCATCTACGTCTAACCTACACTTTCTTCTATATCACTACATCCTGATTATCTGCAACTGAATGCTTCACATGCTCGTTCTACATACAATTTTTCAACAGTACTTTTTTTTCTTTTTTTTCACTGTAAATAATGATTTATTAATCTTATCTAATTATTATTTAAATGCATCGCAAAAATAAATCCTGAAAAAAGAAATTATATCGATGAAAAAACTGGTAAAAAAGTAGTATGTAGGACCTCACCCAAAAGTTTTGAGTTTTTAAACGAACTGGCGCTGTTTGAGTGAACAGAGCATCAATAAATCAAAAGACGTTTTGTTTATGTTTATTATAACTATTATAATATAATAAATAACAACTTTTATAATATAGTAAAATTTGTCATAATAAAATGTCATTTTTTATCTTAAATATTATATAATATATACAATAACTACTATAATATAATTTGTTTATATTTATATCTATAATTACTTGATGTGTACTATATTATAATTTTTAATCACTTAAAATACGAGTAGTTTCTTAATAGTCGAATTACATTTTTCTAACAACATGTAAATTCTATTCATTTATTTTTGATTTTTGCGTAAACTCTGTGAAATGAGTCAAGTAACTGAACTCAAGTATCTACTTGCTGAATTAATGGAGTTTTTCCATTAATTTGAATGGAAAAAATTAAATACGGAAACCATAAATTTTACGGAGAAAGTGCTGTCTTTGCTGCCTGACATTCTCTGTTAATTTGTACGGAAAAAAATGAAATACGGAAACCGTAAAAAGTGCTCCATCCTTTTTTACGGACATTTTCCCGGAAAATAGAAACTACGGAAACAGTTAATTTTTACGGAGAAAGTGTTATCACTTTGGAGGGATATAATTTTTTACCTTAAAATGTAAAAAACTATGCCTTACTAAGGGTATATCACATATCCTACCTTGAATAGAAATTTTGACTTTTTTTTTAGTGTGTATGATTTGCTCGATTTATTTCATTTTTATTGATTGACAGTTTTGATAACTTCAACGGAGATTAGTTGATTGTCTTATTTTATGGAGAGTAAAGCTTGTTTTTTTTCACAATTTAATAATAACTTATTTGCTATAAATCATTGGTTAAAGCTTTCTAGTTCAGTGTTCATTGTTTTGAACAATATTTTTTATCAAAATTGTTGTAGAATAAATTTGTTTCGTCTGCATACATAATTGATATTATTTTATTAAAAGTTTTATTCATATCATTAATATATATTAAAAGTAATAAAGGTCCAAAGATTGATCCCTGTGGGACTCCGCAAACAATATCAAAAGCTCCTAACTCCTCCAGGACAACAAACTGTTTTCCATTAAAATAATAACTTTTAACCCACTTATACGTTAGGCCTTTAATGCCGTAATGCTTTAACTTTGAAAGTAAAAAATAGAGAAATGATCAAGTATTTCACTTTTAAGAATGCTTTTTTTAAACAAATTAATAAAAGCATTGTTGGTTATAATGGTGTCAACTAAAGAAGTTGTTGATTAAGTAATTCTGGTCTGTTTATTAGAGGAACTGCTCCATTTTCAAATAAGTTATTATAAAACTCATTAATAGGGAACTCAGGGTATTTTTATAGCCAACATAAATTTTGTTTACTTAAAATAATAATAACTAATAATAATAATAAAAATAATAACGATGATAATAATTGTATATAATATAAGTTATAAAATTAATTATAAAAAATTTATACAAACTAAATGAAATTTATTGTTATAATTTTATAATCTAGTTTATTTAGATTAGATTATTTTAGACTCTAAAATACTGCAGATTCTAATTTAATGGTGCTTTTTTGAAACCGTTCTGATTTTATTTCAAAAATATAAACCGTTCTGATTTTATTTCAAAAGTTCGCAGTGAGAGTTAAAAAAAAGCTTATAGGATTTTTTTTCAATTATTTTATTTTATTTTATTTATTCATTATTTATCAATTCAGTTATGCTAATTTATTATTAAATTTCAGTTATATTACATTTACATTTAAATTATATAAAAGAAGAAATTATAAGCTGAACTGATGCAAAATGACGTAACTGAATCTTTATGCATGATTCAACATTTTTTCTTTAAATTTTTCACCTTTATCTTCAAAAACTTTATTATGAAAAGTTTTGCGTAAAATAGTTAATGCTAAATATTGATTTGCTAAAAAAACGCGCCTTACAATTTGCGATGAATAAAATATGTTGTTTTTTGTTTTTAAATATGTTGATTATAGCGTAAATTATTCATTGAAAAAGTTTTTTGAATTTTAAAACATCTCTAGTTTAGTGTAATGATGACCATGCATAACAAAAAAACGTTTTTGAAAGTTTTGTTTTTAAGTGCACAGTTTTATTGTTTTTTAGGTCAAATTTTTAACGAAAGCGATAAGTCAAAGAAAGGTTAGTTATTGTTTTTTTGTTTTGCATATACTTTTTCGTATTTGATTTTTAGTTTTCAATTTTATTTATTTGTTCTTAATTTCTTTTTAAATCTTTACTCTTGCACTCAAGCACACCCATACGTAGGACATTAAGTTGTTTTAAAGATAATAAAAAAAGGTTTCACTTTTCGCATTGGTGTAATAAAGTTCTGTTAATAATCCCCGTTAGTTTTATTTGCCCACTTTGGGTGCTTGGCTTATTCACCCTATTTATATATTTGTGGGCACGTTAGGATAGAACTTTCTAAAAAAATTTGCTATTAACTAACACAATAAAATATATGATATATATCGCGTACAATTTCATTGCAACAATATTAAAATATGATGAACCTTTAAGATAAGAATTTCCAACAATAAAAGACATATCATCAGAATCCGTGATTAGAGTTTAGTTATAACTATAAATCTTTGAACTCGATGTACTTGAGTTCACATGAGTGGACTCGATGTACTTGAGTTCACATGAGTGGACTCAATGTACTTGAGTTTACATGAGTGGACTCGATGTACTTGAGTTCACATGTGTGAATAAGAGAAGGAAATAACAAAAAATAAAAGCCTGGCATTATACTAGATTGTACAATGCTAGGCATTTATTGCATAAAAAGCCTGGTATTGTACAATCTAGTATTTTTTCTGTTTTTGTGATTCTATAAAGTTAAAAACAAAAGTTTAAATAGGTATTTGGAATTGATGACCTAAAAAGGTCTTTGGAAGTGATTTTTTCTTTCATTTGATAAATAAATTTTTTTATCAAATTGAAAAAAATAAATTCGTTCTTTCATAAAAATCATAAGAATTTCATAAGAATTTTTTTGTCTAGTAATAATATAATTTGACAACACTGTTTTATGACATGAACATGGAGCAATATCAAAATGGTTCAAATCAAAGAAACTATCAATTAACATAAAAAAAACTAAATGGACAATCTTTTATCCAAAAAATTTTTTAATATAACGTTTTATTTTTTAACTTTAATTTAAAAAAATTCGCTTTAATTTATGCAAATATCAAATGAGGTAGTGCTAAATAAAAAGTCAGCTGGGTTCTCTTTATCGGCAACAGAGGCATCTAGCATCGGGAACAGAGGCATCTAGCATCGGCAACAGAGGCATCTAGCATCGGCAACAGAGGCCTCTAGCACGACAAATAAACTTTAAAGATTTTTATTCTCTTGCTAAATATTTTTATTTGAAATAAATATTCTTAATATATATCAACTAAATGTTTTAAATATGAAAGTATGGGGCGTTTGATGCACCCTTATTAACACAAATTCAACGTAAAGTTTTTTGTGTTTTTTTCCGTTTTTTGTGTTTTTTAAATATTTTTCGTTCTATTTTTCGTTTTTCGTATATTTTTTGTTTTTAAATACTTTTTGCTTCATTTCCAAAGGTAATTTAAAATTTGTATGCAATTAAAATTTATATGCAATAAAACCCAAAAACAAATACGATCTAAGAAATGACAATTTTTTTTTTATCAATATAATTCACTTAAAATTTGAAAGTTCTCTTAAATAATATCGTGAAGCTTTCATAATTTCATGAAGCTTTCGAACATAATTTTCATAATTTCATGAAGCTTTCGAACAAAAAAAAGTTTTAAAACATTTTGATTTTTCACAAAGTTGGATTGTTTCTACTTACAAAAATAAACTGAAAAAAGTTTCTTTATTGATAATAAACTACAGCTTTTTATAGTTTCCTAAATGTAATTTAGAATAATTATATGTAGGAAAGTTTTAATATAGGAAAGTTAAATATATAAAATATTAACTTTCTTATATTTAAACTTTTTTATATTAGTTTTTTCTATATTAAACATACACCATAGTATTATGTAACATACACCATAGTATTATGTAACATACACCATAAGGATTGGTGTACTTTACTATGATTGTAAGTTAAGTTATGATCAAACATTTAAGAAGAAACATGTTATATATATATTTTTTTTAAGCAGTTAAAATTGTAAAACTTTGTTCCGCTTAGAGGGAAAACTCTAGACAAGTAGTATTTAGGAAATGTTCACGTGGAAAATCCCTTGAAAAATAATAAACTTAAATCTCAAAATCCCTGGATATTTTTGCCGTAATTTATGAATTTCAATCACTCATACTTTTCCTCCTAAGTCATGGTTTTTTGTTTTCCGGACCATCAAAAGATCACTTAATTTTAATGTATTCTTGTTGAATTTTATCAAAGCGCTTTATAAATTTAAATTAATATTAGAAAAATGTTCTTAAATCATATTGTTTTAAAGACTTAAAATTATTTTGACCTCAAAAAAAAAAAAAAAAAAATTGTGATGAACAAATCAAAAGTAGTCCAAAATTTTTACTGTGTAAACGCAGTTCTACCGTTGGATTGAAGACATATAGGAAAAAATAATTAAATGTGTTATTGTAGAACCCATTAAAGAATGTGTTTATTCTACATTAAATTCGATAATAAAAGTTGCGTTAAGAAAAACAAATGGCTGCTATTTAATTATTTTCCCTAAGTGCAAAAGCTGAATCAAATTCTTTTGTTGTTTCCCTAATTGCAGTAGCTTAATCAAATTCTTTAGTTGTTTTGCAGTAAAGAAAACAGTCTACTAAAATCAAAAACATATGTCAGGAACCTTATTTATAAGTATTATATGAAATAGTTGAAGAAAAAAGAAGATACTCAAAATAAAATTTTTAAAAATTTCCAGTTTAGCATAGATTTGAATGAATATTCAAAATATAGTAGAAAGCTTATGGATATAAATCTTTGCTTCAATAATTTCAACAATTATAAAAGGATTTATAAATTTTGAATTAATGGGAATAATAGGATCGCGTAATTGAGATGATTGCCTCAAACTTCTTATCAAAAAACTTAACGCTTTTAATAAAAATAAAAAATAATACTGTAAATTTTAATTTTATTAATATTGTTAAACTTATTTAAGAAAATGCATTTTGTTGGAAAGTCGTATAAAATAAGAAAGACAAGTATATATTTAAATATAGATACTTAAACATTTATATAAATACAGCAATTATAAATTACAGAGGAAGTTTTGTGAATATGTCTATCAATCTTCCTCTGTAATTTATATTTGTTGAAAAAAGTTGATATGTTGCGCAAATTATTGCTAAATTGTAGCGGCCGTGTTTTAAATGTTGCACAATAGGGTATCCTAAAAATATGAAAAAAAAAAAAAATGTACACATCAAATTCTTTGTCTATATACTTATAGAAGACCGCTAGTAGTGAAAAAATATTTATAGGACCACTCTAATTACTTACTGTAGAAATAAAAATCGGATGTTGTTAAGTGTTCTGAGTTTTTCTTAACTTGAATATTTCGGCTGCATCTAAATATTGTTACCGCTAGCCGAAGGTCGCGAGTCCAAATAGGGAGAGCTAGCATTTACGTGAACTTGATGAGTATGACACCATGCGACTTGACATTTTACTTTGAGGCACTTTTCATCCTGACTACCTATTGTATGAGAATAGCCAAGTTTGTCGGGCAAGCAACACCTACCATACCTTTTTAGATTACCATTACCATACTCTTTTAACAAATCTAATAGCTGTTGTTTTTTCATAATTTAAAAAATATTTGTAATCTTTTTTTTTTTTTTTTAAAAACTGTATTAGGATATGGGTGGTAACTGATTAACTAGTAGTATATTAACAAACTTTTCTTGATCACTGTTCCTAATTTTAGGAAATTTTAAAAACAATATATATTACTGTGTTTTTAAAACATCGATAATTTGGGTACAAATTCTTTTTTTTTTTTTTGACTAACAGGTATTTTTAAACTATTATATACCAATATACCAACTTTATCTTATTTGGCTTTAAAATGTCGATTTTTAAATTATATAATCTTTGAAAGCGGCAATCTTGATTACCTTTTTAGAAAACGTAAACTAACTTAAACCAATCATTTTTTTCTGATAAAAAAACAGCTAATCAAATTGTTAAAAAATGACAAAAGAATCATTTGCGTAATTTAGTTTTTAAAAAATATAAAAAAATAAATACGAAAAACAAATTCTTATTGCGAATGGGGAAAAGAAAGATGACTAAAAAAAAAAGTCAAACTACAATGTTAATTTAAACCCACGACGACCGCTTTACCTTCTCAGAAGTCCGGTTTCTGTTTTTTCTCAACATCAACTTCCAACAAATGGAACAGTTCTAAGATATTATCAGTATGTTATTACAGAAAAAAGTTAAAAGTTCAAGTCTACCCAAGAAGATATTTCATGAAAAACAAAGAGCGGGAGTAGAGATATAGTTTGCCTTGACAAAGATTTCTGTTATGAAAATATGGAGAAATGCTGCCTAAAAAAAATTGTTAATATATGTAAATATGCTGGCTTTGGAAACTATATAATTTCCGAAGTAAAAATTGTGCAAAAGTTTATTAAACTAAATAAATTGTACATTTCAATGCAAAATACAAGTTACTTAGCCTGAAACACAGTTACTAAAAAAATAAAAACACGAAAATCAGTTTGAAGAATGTTTTGAAAATTTGTTTGATATTTGTCAAAAAAACATAAAAGCAAAAATAAAATCAGCTGAACAAGCTGGAAATAGGTCGCAGGCTTTACATCTTGGCGCTAGCAGCTAAAGATTATGCGCAGTATTTGTAGGAGAATAATTTTTTTTTCAAAAAATGACTATAATCACCTTATAAAATATTTGGCTTTTTATCTTGGGGTCGAATCTAATAAGCTTAATGAATTTAAAATTCATCAATCTGGAGCTTGTCATGAAGCAAGATTCATGGCTGATGCTTTGTATATTCTTACACTAGAAATGACATCCACTAAATTGAAACATGTGCCTTTATTGTTGCTGTTTGTTATGCTCCATGGTACCTCAAGTCTAGAAGCGCTCAACATGCTGTACTTAATGATTTTAATGCATTTAAAGCACTATATGTTATCAAGGATGAATTTAATGCCGATGTAGGCAATGCTTTGTTTGAATGTTTTCATAAACATTCGTGGTATCTTTCTCCAGTAGTAGTTGTTTTTTCACTGGTTGACTCTCACTTGGAAATGTTTGTCAAGTATGAGATTTTGAAGTCATTAATTTCTTTTCCAGTTGCAGAGCTAGACAACATAAATATGGAAAAACCTAATCCTGTTTTATTCTTACCAAACAGCAAGCTTTCAGACCTTGTTACTTCTGATAGCTGGCTTATATTTATACGCCTAGGAATCGTAAATTAAGTCAAAGATTCATTCTCATCCCAACTTCTCGAAAACTGAATCATATATTGTTTTATAAAATTTGTCAAAGGACTTAGTGTAACTAACGACTGCGCTGAAAGAAACATCAGATCAATAAATGATTTTTTTTTTAATATTCTCAAAAAGAAGAACAGCGTCAAAACTATTGATAACAAGAGAGGAGAGAAAAAAAGTAACCAAGAAAGTAGCTCAAAACGAACTTATGAAAATTTAAAGCTTTCTATATGATAATATATAATTAGATATATTTGTGAATTAATAGAATTATACTGTCAGTTAATGATAATGAGATTAATAATGTCAGTTAATAATAATGTCAGTTAATAATAATGTCAGTTAATAATAATGTCAGTTAATAATAATGTCAGTTAATAATAATGAGATTACTTATGAATAAAAATTATACTGTCAGTTATTAAATTTGATCTTTTCTAGCTAAAAAAAAAAGAGTTAGGGATTTAACAGTAAGCACTTAAAATTATCTAATGCAGTTTTTTACTATGTATTTATCTTCTACCTTTATATAGACAAGGAATTTTAGGTATACAAGCGAAGTTTAGAAAAAAAAGGTTTCTCAATATATTTTTGGGACACCCTATTGCACAAGTTATAGAACTTTAGTTGTAGTTCATCTTTTCAAGATTTAACTGAAAACACAGAAGTTGTAATTTAGAAACGTAAGATGTGAAAACACGAGTCGTAAATAAGAAAGCGTAAGATCAAATTAAGAACATGATAGTTGTAATTAAGAAAGTGACGATTGTGCCCCTCCACTTCAACACCCGCATCGTCGGCCCTGAGCGGTAACTGGAAAAATTTCATTGGGTGGTTACAGTTATTCAGTTGAATAGCAAATAAAATATAGGTCATTTATTGAAAAAATAAACTAAATTAAAATTAAATTTAAACAATGCCATTAAAAAATCACTGCGATGTTCAGATAAATATTATCCCCACCCGGCATTTGGTCCTAAAAAGACGTCTTTTAAACGTTCAAAACACGTGTTTTTAGAACTAAATGCCCACTGGTCGTTACGTAAAGCGTGGTAGTTGTTATAATGGGAAATGGATGCGCACAGCACGTGCGCAATCATTTCCCATTATAGTATTTTTGCCGCAGTAACGATTCTTTTTAAACATTGCATTGATTGTTACATCACCCCAGCACCTTATACAAATGGAGTGTTAATCAAATTTTTAACTTTACTTTTAATTTTGGACCAGATTGTTTTCACTAAATTTAACTTTGGACTACAGGTTCAAAAACGTAGCATCTGAACTGGTAAATTTTTAAACATTATTTTCAAACAAACGTGACAAGGAGCATATTCTGAAACGACAAACAAATTCTTTAAACAATTCCCGGATGAAATATAGTCAACTTCAACTCATTACCTCTGCTTTAAATCTCAGTTTTAATCGTGAAGACATTTTTTAATGATATAGGTGCAATCAAAGGTTTAAACTTATTGGCAGGTATTTTTATTATTGCTTTTCTTCTTTGTCTGGCGCGTCCTTCCGTTAAAAAAAGTTAAAACTTGTTTCATCCAACCAGACTTCAATCTGACAAGCTCTAAAGTTGCTAACATTTTTAGCTCTTTTTTGCTTGTTTTTATGACTGTTCATTGTAGAAGGCTTCTTCTGTACCTTTTTTATGAAAAAAATATTTGCCTTTAAGGTAATTGGCGACTGTTCTTGTGCTAAAGCTTTGAGGTAATTGGCGACTGTTGTTGTGCTTATTTTAAGCTGTCTTAATAATTTTTTTTGATGATTTCGATTGACGCTTTCAATTCATACTGATCTTTCTTAGATTTGATCTTTGGTCAATATTTCTGGCTTGAAACCACCTTTTTCGATAAAATTTTACCATTCGCTGCAAGCCCAATTATACTCCTTTTTAAGAAATAATTGAAAACTGCAGTTAAAAAAATATTTAATATAGAAAACTAAAATCGTAATTAAGAAACGTTTTTACGTGTAATTTAAAACATGAAACTGTAAATAAGAAATTGTACGATGTAATTGAGAACATAAAAGTTGCAACTAGGGTTGAGCTTTTACCGGGTTTTAAATTTACCGGTAAAAATTGGTAAAAATAAAGTAATTTACCGGTAAATGGTAAAAAATGGTAAATTTAAAAAATATAAGTTCTTATGAAATAACATGCTTTTTTGACTCCTTAACATAATTAAGACAGCTATGAATAAAACACAAAAACTACAATTTTTAGGAATTATATTTTCAACAAAAAATGGGCTTTAAGGAAGCACAACTGTCAAGTAGGTCATGACTTATTCTGGATCAAATTTTTGTGACAAATAGTCCAGCAGCAGAAAATGCTCTCTCCGATTCAACAATTGTGGGAGGGTTGAATCAAGAGCATTGAATAACAGCTCAAGATTTGCAGTTCTTTTGCTGGTGGCTTCAAAGACCATCATTTCTTTAAAATGGCTTTAAATTCATCATTTGAGTTATGTCTCTGCTTTTTGGCTGAATGTTCGATGGCCTCTTCTAACTCTTCCTGGAGAGAAAGTTGTTCTTCAGCTTCTTTTAGTCTTTTGCCTCTCTCTACTTGATCTAGAATGACAATGTCTTTTGTGGGGAAAAGCCTTGAAAGCAATGATTTTGCAGTTCTCTGAAGAACAGTCTTAAAAGGCATGTTGCAAATTTTATGCTCTTCAATTTTGCGAAGGCAGTCTGGGTTAGACAAATATTTGTACAGGCTGACCAAGTTGCTTTGTTTCCTTTCTCTAAATTGCTTTAAGACAGCATCTTTCATTCTGATGCAAAAACTGAGTTTTTCCGATTCAATTTATTGATAAGAAGCTTGAAGATTCTCTCTGCTGTTAACAGGATGGCATTTTTCCTGCAAAGAGCTTCAGCTGCCGACTTCATTGTTTCAAGGGCATCAACAATATCGATCAAGATGTCCAACTCCTGCTCTGTGCAAATGAGACTTAGAGATATGTTTGCAAGTACAACTCCGATTTGTTTATTAATTTTAAAAAACTGTTGAATCATTGCCAAGAGGCTGTTCTATCTTGTTCGACAGTCCAAAATGAGAGCAACTTTCCCAAACTTGACCATCATTGAAGAACTTGACCATCATTGTCAGTGACACAACAAACAATACAATCAGCCAAGTTCAGTCCAAATTCTTCCACTTTCTCTGAGACAACTTCTGCTGCTTTTTCTGCAGGGAAAGATCCGGAAACAGATGTGAGTCCAAGGTTTCAGTGTTTGCTCTTTTAGTGAATGTTGATGTTGAGAAATCTTTGGTTTTTCATGTATGTGTATTCATCCAGAGTAATGGAAAAACGTTCTTCGTTCGACAATAATGAGTTTACTTGATTTTTCAACTCAGCTTTAACACTGGTAGAATATTTTTTCACCAGTTGAATGGTGAAAAAATATTCTTGTTTGTGGTTTTTTGGGAAATTATCATTGCCAACCGAATGAATGTGCTTTTGGTTGAAGCATTAAAACTAAATCTTTACCAGTTTTGAAAGAACTTCACCAATTGACTCTTTTTCTTTGTTGTGTTGGGGCTTTTTTATCCCATGTTTTTGACCAAGATGGTACCACATTCCTGTTGTAGATCCTGTGAACACAGTTTTGTTCTCACATTTCTTGTAAATACTTTCAGGACGGATCTGAAAGATCAGGACGATCAGACGATCAGACGGCGATCTTTTTCATGTTTTTAGGCTCCAGACATTTTTTTTGTAATTATTTTTTTTGTAATTATTTTATGTGTGTCAGTTGACTGACTAAAGTACTACTTGACTAAATAAATAATAATATTGATTAAAAATGTTTGAATAAAATTGAATAAAAAATGAATTAAAAAAATAAGCACTAACACTTTCATTTAATTCATAAGATGCATCAAGTGGCATCAGACGCCATTTATAATGGAAAAATTAATTAAAAAGTTCAAAATTTCTTTGTTTTGATATGAATGTTTAATTAAAATGGCAAAAAAAGCTTTTTTCTTAACTTTTACCATTTACCGTCAAAATTTACCGGTAAAATGGTAAAAAAATGATAAAAGCTCAGAAAAAAAATGGTAAAAGCTCAACCCTAGTTGCAACTAAGAAAAGTTTCTCAGAACAAAGTTCTTTTTATTTTTAACTTTTGCTGAATAATAAGTATAAAAAAGTAAAACAAAAATAAAAAGTATAAAAAAAAAAAAAAAAAAAAAAATTTATTTACAAAAAATTTTATAAAGATTTAAATTGAACCTAAAAAAATAAAAAATAAAAACGTTAAACTCAGTTTGCATATGTGTAAATGAAATAATAACCGTAAGTGATAATAATAAATAACTGTAAATAATAAATACTTAAGATGTTTCGCTCTGGAAATATCGCTTCAACTTAAATTTTTTATAATCTGTAGACCTAAAAGCCCTTACTAAAAATGATTTTAATTTTTAACATTTATATCAATAACTAATTAAAAAAATAATGAAACGAGTTACAACCAAATATTTATACGAGTAAAAGTTGCAGATTTTGAGTTCGACAGTGAACTTTATTTAGTAACAACCCCGGTTGACCACAAAAGTTTTATGCTGCCAATACTAAAAAATCTTTCATTGCTTTGTTTTGATTTAAAGGTTTGTTATGTGCTTTAAATTGAAATCTGTGTCTTACATTGGTATAGTTTTATGTTATATAATGTCATGGCAATGTTTTATATTATAACAATTGTATTTACGACTGTAACGGTTATGCTTTTGATTAAAACGGTTGCATTTAAGAATTATAATAGTTGTATTATAGATTATAACGGTTGTATTTTAGATTAAAACGGTTGATTATGGGATTGTAATTGTTTTATTTAAAATCTTAACACTTGTATTTTGGATTGTTACGGTTGTATTTTAGATTATAAAGGTTGTATTTTTTATTGTAACGGTTGTTTTTTTGAATGTAACGGTTGTATTTTAGATTATAACGGTTGTATTTTAGAATATAACGGTTGAGTTTTGGATTTTAACGGTTTTATTTAAAATTCTAACGGTTGTATTTTGGACTGTAACGGTTGTATTTTAGATTATAACGGTTGTATTTTAGATTGTAACGGTTGGCACAAGTTTAGAAAATCATGCTACAAATATTATTACTTTTCGGAATACTTTGATTCAGCTCAAGCAACTTGTTATGACAATAACGCCCATCTTGTTTCAATATTGGATACACGCGAAAACAACTTTGTTATAGATCTAATTTCGTCAAAATATGCTGGATCTGTTACGTGGATAGGTTTGCGGAACTTTTCATTCACATTTGAATGGATTGATAAGCAAAATATTACTTTCTCTAACTTAACAGTTTATGGTGAAGGAAAATGTGCGATGATTGATGCAAACAAAGTATGGAAAAGTACTGTCTGTGATGTCAAACTACCTTTTGTTTGCAAACGAGGTAAGCTTGATAAAAGTAAATTTCAGAATAAACTTTTTTTACTGAAAAAAAGGCCCAATTGTTACGGATTCTTTGATGGATAAGCAAGCAGTGGCGAGATCAAGGGAGGAGGATATGGGTAGCCCCCCCTCCCCTTGGAATTATATTATATATATATATTTTTTAAGACGAGTAAAAAAATATATCAATAATCTTTATATGCATAATTTATGCATATATTCGTATGCATATTTTATGCAGCATAGTTTATTGTAAAAACCCACGAATGTCTTTTCCTTTTTTACAAAATTTTTTTTAAACCATAATGCATTGTAACTTAATGTGTTCCATAGCAAATGTTTGTTAAGTTTGCACTGTAGTTTATTCTTTTGTATCTGCTTATTTAATATAATTGGTCATTTATTATCATATACAGTAAATTCTCGTTAACTCGAACCTCCAAAGGACAAAGGACGGTTCGACTAAATGAATATTCGACTTAAGCAAAATAAAACAATTGTTATTGCTTTCAAGGGACTACAAAAAATAGTTCGAGATAACAAAGTTCGAGCTAATGGGTTGTTTGGCTTACCGGAAAATAAATGTGTTTATTTTATTTTTATTTTTCAATAAGTTTAATTTTTACACAATTTTTACACAATTAAAATATGAGCAGTGCCAATGAAGATAGTGAAAAAGCAACAACTGAAAAAAAAAGTCAAAGTTTTTTCATATTTTTACAAGAAACATATATTATCATAAGAGGTTAATAATACAGAAAACTTATTCATTTCAATACCGTGAACTAATCTAAAAATAAAAAAACACACCGCTTGCAATATATAAAAAGATACTTTAGGACCTTTAACTTTTATTAAGGTTATTGTATATTATTTAAACTCAAAGTCTTAAAATCAAAATACAGGATATAGATTTTGGCTGGACCTGATTTTATTTTTCCTTTCTCAACACATCTTAAAAAAAGCAGAGAAGGAAAACGATACTTAAATCAATCTCACTTCACAAAATTTCCTATGTTTCTATTATAAAGATAGTTTCGGGTAAAACAATTTTATTGGTAACAAATAAAAATTTATAAACAGACGGTCTTAATAAACTTTTAACGTGTACAAGTTATTTAACGTGCACAAGTACGCGAGAGAATGCGTATAATCTTATTAAGTGTCGTCCATAAATTACTTCAAGTAGCTTCGACCATTTTTGACCCCCATCGTATACTTTTGTAAAACGTTCCACACAAGTCTTTACAAAACCACTAACCCCTTTTCCTTCCCCCTTTGAGTGTGATTTAATTTAAAGACGACCCTATATGTGAATTAAGTTGTAATAAATAAAATACGGCAAAGTAAGTTTTTGAACTTTAACTACCCCGCTCCTTAGTGAGTGATAAATCCGTCCCTGTAAGCGAGTTTGAAGGATAATGTTTGAAGAATGAAAATAAATTTATTATTGCAGGATTATTTACTTTAAAAAAAATTTATTAGTTAATGTTAAACATAAAACACAAACGACAAAAAACCAATAATTGTGTTCAAATAAAAACATAATCAACTATTTCTCTAAACGTTGATTAAGCCTATTTAGCTGATTCTTATCTCTATATTTTAAACATTATAATAATGTAGTTTCACCGGGGGTTTCTTTTTTTTCTATAACAACATATTCTGTTATAAAAGCCACTGCACAAACAAAAAGCACACAGGAACTCAAATATTTTGTCAGTATTAAAAAATATAAGTTTTCAGTTAATGCTGAAAATAAATGTAAATAAATAAAAACATTTAATAAACTCTATGAATTACAGAGAATATGCAATGTAGTTAAATATTTTGAAAATAGAAATATATATTTTATATTTTTTCTTACTTTTTTTTTAAACTTTATAAGTTTTAATTTTTAAGTATAAATCAAAAGTTATAAAATGTTTTTAAAATACATTTATAATAAATTAATATTTATTAGTTTTATTTTTTTTTAAAGGCAGCCTCGATTTGATGTCCGACAATTTTGACTTTGCAGTGATCATTTCTCTTGTTTGTATATCAGCAATAATTGTTTTCGTCCTATATGCGTTCTGCAAAATAAACAGACCAATATGGTTTTATCAAATTTACGCAAAGTTTCGACAATTGTTTTGCTGCATGTTTACGTAGTTGTAAATTTTAATACTTTAAGCATGTGAGAAATATGTAAGGTATGTGAGAAATATGTAAGGTATGCTTAATGAGTTATGCTAAACCTTTGACTTAAAGTTCACTCAAAATATTTAAATAAACACGTATTCTTTGCAAGAGTTTACCAAAGTACTTTGAAGCATCACGTATTCTTCTCAAAGCAATTTGAAACCAAATCGATATTGCTAATGCCTTAACTTTTTTAAATGCTAATAACTTATTATTCTGCTTTACAGAAACCGAATTTTTGTCAATTTTGAAACTTGCTATAGTCAAACGGACATGAAATGTAACAGATTTTTGTCAGTTTTACAGTACGAATAATCTGATTGTGTAGAACACTTGTAAATAAAAATGTTTGTAATATTTCTAAAATAAACTTTTTATAAAAAACATGTTATTACCGTAACAAATGAATTATTAGTAAAAAATAAAAATACTACATATATATAAAGTTGAATATTTTACATACATAATTATATATAAATAAATAAATATATATATATATATATATATATATATATATATATATATATATATATATATATATATATATATATATATATATATATATATATATACAATGTCACAAAGTTTTTGGGTGTTTTTCTTGATGAAAACATCACATGGAAAGCGCATATTGACTATATTAGCACAAAAATTTCTAAAAGCATTGGAATTTTATAAAAAATCCAGAACATATCTATGTAAAAAAGATTTAACCCAACTATACTACTCATTTATTCATACTTATTTAAATTATGCAAATATTGCTTGGGGAAGTACAGAAAAAAGCAAGTTACAATGTCTTTACCGCCGTCAGAAGCATGCGATCCGTTTATTTAATTTTGCGGATCGATACACTCATTCCAAACCTTTTTTTATTAAAATGAAAATTCTTAATATTTACGAGCTTAATGTGTTTAATGTTTTATGCTTTATGTATTTGTGGAAAAATGACTTATCCCTAGCTATCTTTAAAGTTCTCTTTTGTGAAAAACCAATAAATAAATACACTCTTAGAAATAATAAATTTTTGCATAAACCTTTTTGTCGAACAAAGTTTAATCAGTATGGTATTGCTTATCGTGCGCCATATTTTTGCAATAAAGTTGTTTTGCCAAATTTTGATATATTCTACACTTTTCCAATTTTCAAACATAAACTCAAAAATTTTATTTTATTTTCCGATGACATAATAAAGTTCTTCTAATTGTAATTATGTAACTTTATTTAGAACTTTTTTAATTGTAAAATACGTTTTATGTTAATTGTAAAATACGTTTTATGTAACTACTCTTTTTGTTTTACTTTTCTGATTATTCTATATTGTATATAATCTATATTATATAGATTATATACATTGTAAATAAATATGCTAAATGCTTGTAAAAGGTTCTGATGATAAGATCAGTACGATCTTCTTTCAGAAACCTTGTTTGTATTTGTTAAAGTATTGTATTACGACAAATGTAAACTTAAAATGTAAAATATATATATATATATATATATATATATATATATATATATATATATATATATATATATATATATATATATATATATATTTGAATGTATACAAAATCAGAGCCGACGACACGATTTTGAAGTGGGAAGGCACAATCGTAAGTTTAAAAAAATAATGGAACCGTAAATAGTTTTTAGTTATTTTTTTAAACGTCCATTTGAATCGAAGAGCGGGCGTATTTTAAAGGTCTCACGAAAACGTTTTTTATTAGTTTTTTTTGAACGTCTTTATAAAATGGATACCGGACATATTTCTAAAAATGTTTTTTGAAGTTTTATTAAGGGCCTCGCGAAAACTTTTTTTATTGGTTTTTATTATGTCTAAAAAAACATTTTAACGGTTTCAACGATAGTTCTAAAAACCTGTTCCTATGTGTAAGTTATTCACGTATAGAACTTACGTTATACAAAAAAAAAAATCCTGCTACCGCCAACTCAGCGCATGAGTAGTACTTCAGTACGCAAAAATGTTGGTCAATATCGGACGCTACTTTGGATTAGTTTTAATGACTAGTTGTCTGTTTTTTTTTACTGTTCCTATGCTAAGCCAATAATATCTTCGGATATAAGAACATCGTATAGAAAAATATAGCATAAAAATTCAAATAAAAAAAGAATAAAAAAAATGATCACGTATCGACTTATCGACCAAGTCGAATTTTTCTTGTATGTTTCACTTATGTTTCTAAAAAAAAAAAAATACAATAGAAAACTTTCATGCATTTTACTATTACATATAAAGGGTGTTACATAAACACACAATATACTCAGGGTCAGGACCGACGCGAGTAGATGTTGCGTGGGATGTAATGTTTGGGAGTGCCATTACAACTTTTCCCATCTAAAAAAAAAAGTCCTCATTTTTTAAAATTTGCCAACTGCCTTATCGACATTTGCCATCTGACTGCTAAATTTACCAACTAACTCGTCTAAAGAGTTTACATTTGCAGACTGACTTGTCAAAAAGTTTCAAGTTTGCTGTCTAAATGAACAAAAAAAACATTCATGAGGGAGGGGGATTATCATACTCCCACACACCTCCATCAAGTTGGCCTTGCTCAGGGTAAATTCTAAACGTTACGTTTAATTTGTTTATATACTTACCATTTGATTATGTAATAAAATTAGAAAAATAACTGTTGTAAATATAAAACTTATAATCAATCAATGATAATTAATTAAAATATAATTATCTATTTATAAAATCTTTTAAATAAAAAATATAAAATCTTTTATTTCACAAATATGCACCACGCTTCTTTGAAAATTACTTTTAATTGTTTTATATAATAAAGTTTTTAAATGACATTCTTCCATAAGTTCCAGCTCTCTTAATAGAGTAATAAATTTTTAGCCTCAGACGTTTTCTCCAGGTTTTCCATTGCAGATAAAGACTTTTTGATTTCAGACAATAAGCATGCTAATTCCATACATATTGCATATAAAAATCTTTATATATATATATATATATATATATATATATATATATATATATATATATATATATATACATATATATATATATATATATATATATATATATATATATATACATATATATATATATATATGTATATATATGTATATACATATATATGTATATATATGTATATATATGAATATATATATATATATATATATATATATATATATATATATATATATACATATGTACATATATATATACATATATATATATATATATATATATATATATATATATATATATACATATATATATATATATATATATATATATATATATATATATATATATATATATATATATATATATATATATATATATATATATATATATATAAAAATATATATATATATATATATATACATATATACGCACGGGACCTAAATAAAGACGTATTTTGAACGTTCGAAAGACGCCCAAAACGTTCAAAAGACGTACAAAATAATCCAAAGGCATTTAAAAGACCTCTTTTTATGTCCTATTCTCTTTGGGTAAAACATGCGATCGTTAAATTCAAAACAATAAAAAATTCAAAAAAATGAAAAATATTTCAGCCAATGCAAAAACTAAAAAAAATATTTATTTTAATCCAAGGAACTTGAAAATTATAAAAAAGCTTTTTATTTTAATATTTTTCTTTATTTCAAATAAATAAGCAAACATTTACGCTAGTTAACGACACCAACTTTTGCAGTGTCTTTGGAAATATTTTTCTTTCTTACTAATGTCCTTTCTCTAATCAAATTTTTAGTTGTGTTTATTGCTTTGCCAATTTTACGCAAATATCCTTTATATACGCAAATAACCTATTCTCTAAAATTTCTCAATGAGACGGAACTGTTTGCAGATTGATGGATTTAAGCTTTTTGGTATGAATTTGATGTTTCTTGAATTGTACCACTCTTCTTAGAATAATGACAAGAAGCAAGATTAGGCCAGAACCAACAGGGGACATCGTGTTTTTGATAAATTTGCAAAAGTCCAGCTCGCAAGTATTCTTTGATGAAAACATCCAAGTTTAAAGTTGACGATGTGACAAAAGCTCGAGATCTCAAACCACAACTGCATATTGTTTGCCAAATTTTAAGCTTTAAAAAACTCTGAAATTTTATACCATTTGGCTTGTTCTCTATTGGATAAACCGTGAATGGTTGTTGAATACTAATTGCTGCTTTCTTATTTTTAAAGCCACTCTTTCGTCCGAATCCTTTTGCTCGTTCTATAGATAGAGAGCTCTTGTATTGTTTTATGACTATACAAAATAGTTTTGCTAGATCCAAATGCTTTAGCTATTGAAAGTAACGATGCAGAAGGATTTTGTAAATAGTTGTGCAGAATTTGTCTTGTTTTTCTAACTGTTTTAATGACATTTTAATTGAGAGAAACATTTTGACGTTTTTAATTTGATGTTTTTAATTAATACTATAATTATTTAATTACGCAAAAAAATATTTGTGTTAGTGACAAGTTTTAAAACAAATTTCATCGTTCAAAATTTAACGACTGCACGCTTTAGTATAATTTTAAAGGTATGAACAACATTTTTTTTTTTAACATCTTCGTTTCCAAGAAGGTTGCAAGCAACCACTAATTAGTGTTGGAAGTTACTGGAGAAAAGATGAAGATTGTAGAGCAAGATAACGGTTGACAGACAACCTAAAAGATTGCAAATTATATGAATCAGGAAAGCAAGATGAAGCAAGCGAATTTTAAAAAACTGATACGTTCGAGGCAAAAAACTAGACGAATAAGAGTTTTTGGAGCACTTAGGAACAGTCACAGAAAAAGGATGAGACTTAATTGAATGACGAGTAACACGAGAATAAATTTTAGTAGATGGCACAAGAGACGCTAGCTCTTTAGAGCAGTGCCCATTATAATATTTGTAGAAAAGAGAAAGAGAAGCAACATTACGACGATGTCATATTGGTTATAGGTTGGCTGCAAGAGCAGGTCTAACTATGTTTACAATGCGTTTTTGTACCTTATCTAAAAGAAAAAGGACATCATTAGAAGATCCACCCCAGATATGGCAACAGTATTCCATACAAGGCCAGATTTGAGATTTATAGAGATAGAGACTAGAATCCAAAGTAAGAAAGTGTCGAGCTCGATAAAGAGATGCAACTTTAGTAGATGCCAATTTTGCAACGGTTTTGATATAAGGTTTCCAAGAAAGATCAGAAGTAAGAGTAATCCTAGAAGATGAAGGGTAGATGACTCATTGAGTACATTACTATTCATAAAAATAGGAAGGTCTAAATTATTGCGATAACAATTGGCTGAAAAAAACTGAGTTTTATCTGAATTAAAGTTTACCAGCCACTATGAGCCCCATGCTGTAGCAGAAGTGAGATCCTTTTCAAGCTCAAATGCCCCCTGAAAGCAATTAGAGATTTTTGGCCTCTTATCATGATAAGAAACTTTCGATCATTAAATCGCGCATCAAATATTTAACAGCATCAGTATAAAAATATAATATAAAGCAATATATGTAACACTGTAATGTTTCCATATACACTTTACTTTTTTTTTAATAAAGCATAATAAATAATGCTATTAAAGAATAGTATTTTGTTGAGCTCAAAATTGTTTGAATATTTTTTTTTATTATTACGTTTTGGCAAGACTGTAACTGTTAGAAAAAATATTAAAAAAAAAAAAGAAATTCAATGAATAACTCATTCAACAAATTAGTTAAACGATACATGAATAAAGTTTGTCTAACAAACAGCGGCTCCCCGGCTCCGCTGCTCCGGCTCCAGCTGGGCTCCATAAAACCTGATCATAACAATAAATTCCAATGATGCTTATGGGAAAGTCTTGTTGAAAAAATGTTTTGTATTATTTTTCTTGTATTTTCAAAACAATAAGAAACAATTAATTAATCGATGTTTTTGATTTTCTTGTCATTTAAATTTCCTTTATACTTAAAATTTGTTTTGGTTGATTTCTCTAGATTAATCATTATTTGGCTTCTTTCCATTAACTCTATAAGAAATTTTGCTGTATACATTTTAGTAACATACTACAGTTAAGGGTTTTAATGAATGCACACGGGCATTCTTTATAACCCATTAACTTTACAAATGTCATTGCAAACACATTTTAATTTACATTTATAAAATTGTTCTTTTTCTTTATTTTTTTCTTTTTTTTTTTATCTTTTGATTCTTTTTTTTCTTTTTTTCAATTTCAATCAACTCAACCTGTTTAATGATACTTTAGGCTTCCATGTATGTTGACCCATTTATATATATATTTATATATATATTATAGACCCATGTATGTTGATGACAAGTATATATTTTTTGTTTGTTTACGTCTTTTGGATTAACCTTGGTTACTGTGAGTAAACCTGGTATATCTTCTAAATTTAAAATATTCTCATAACTTTCTTTCATAATCATCCGTGACTGATCAAACATAAATTTCCAGATCTAAGACATTTATCTATTTATTATTTTAATTATTGAGCGTATCAGCAAATAAAGTAGAAAAAGATAAAACATATTTCAGTAATAATGAGACAATATTATACTTCCGCCTAAATGTGACTCTGTCATCCCTCTTGTACAGTTCACTGCGGTCTTAATTGGTATACTTCCTTGTCTTTTCAGAATTAAGTTGTGGTGCTCTGCTTCTTATTTCTGCCAAAATAACTGACCAACTCTATAATAAATTTTAAAAGTTGTTTTTAGAACATGGTTATATTGGAATTATATGGAACAGTGTTAAAAAACAAATAATTAATTTACAGCATTTTTTTCATTATAATTTACTTTGAAAAAAAGATTGTTAAAAACAATCTTTTTTTTTCATTATAATTTATTTTGCAACTAAACAATAAAACAATTTATTGTTTATTGTTTCGTGTATAGTAGAGTACTCTTTTTACTTTCAAGTTTGATGTATATTGCGCGGCTGCAATAAATTGCTTCCATCATGTCCCTAGTTTCTAACAAGTTTCAGAGGCAATCCTTGCAATGAACAAAGCTATGCTGCTTTGGAATAAATAAGCCATTATCAAAACAGTGTTGAATTATTAGAATTATTATTAGGCCGGTATTTCATGTCTTTTGTTTACTTCCCTTATTGAAAAAGGCATTACATTTGATTTTTTCCATAAGTCAGGAACTACACCAGTCGCAAACAAGCCATTGTAGATAACGTTAATTCAGAAATAAAGAACTTACTGTATTCAAGGCGCTCTCAGACTAGATCTTAGCTTAGTTACGCAACCGAAGTCAACGAGTGATCATCAACGGCATTACATTTGAATTACATTACATTGAAGTCAACGAGTGATTATCAACGGCATTACAATTGAATATATATATATACATATATATATATACATATATATATATATATATATATATATATATATATATATATATATATTATATATATATATATATATATATATATATATATATATATATATATATATATATATATATATATATATATATATATAATGATCGTTATTAAAAAATAAAAGAACGCGGGGACTCGTAGAAGACCATACGGTCTTGTCGTCGAGTACCGCTAAGAAATGTCCGTGTGTAAAAATTTATAAGGTATTTACTCAATAAAAAAATAAGTAACAAAGTAAGAAACTTAAAATATTCCGTTACAAATGCAAGATACAATATTACATATATAATTTTTAAAAATTAATGTTTAAATATAGGGTAAAAAAGAAAATCACTGAAAATATATCAAAAGTATATTGTTAAATCTTCGATTGTAAAAATGAGTTCTTTAAGCTTTCGTTTAAAAGAAAAATAGTTACTTTGATAAATAAAATCCTCATTAAGATTTTTTAAAACTATTTTATTCCATAAGAATGGTCCGCGATAATCAATACATACAAAAATTTAAAAAGATTTGTTTGAAAAATGGGCTGCTTAATAAAATTATCATTGCGTAAAATGTATTTATTTTTATCTTTTGATGAATGCAAATTATGGAAAGAGATCGGGGATAAATTGGTTTTTACATTTAAACATAAAACAAAAAATATTAAAAATATTAGGCTCATATATATATATATATATATATATATATATATATATATATATATATATATATATATATATATATATATTTGTATGTATGTATTTAGGTGCTCCCAGAAGTCCTTACGGTCTTATCATAGAGCACTGCGGGAGAGCATTTAACAGGAAGTTCACGCCTCCTTCCGTACCAATGTCGCTTGTTGGGCAAGAGCTGGCGTCGAACCTCGGACCTCTGGGTTCTGAGCCAGAACTCTACCCACTGCGCCACGGCTGCTCATTATATTATAAATTAAAAACTTTTATTTCAAATAATAAAAGCTTGGCATGAGTATAACGGTCTCTAAAATATATAAGACATGCTACATGCTTCTGCTGACAATAAAGAGGTTTAAGTTTATTTTTATTTGTACTACCCAAGCAATGCTTGCATAGTTTATGTGACAATGAATAAATAAGTGATAATTGTACTAAAGTATGTTTATTTAAAATGTTTCTTGCTTTGTACAATACTCCTATACTTTTTGAAATTTTACTTGATAAGTTTTTAATGTGATTTTTCCATGTAAAATTTTTTATCTATACAAACATCTAGAAAGTTGGTTGCTGTTACTTGTTTAATTTGTAAATTGTCAATAACAAGATGGAAAAGAATCCATTTAGTTTTATCAATGTTAAGAATGAAATAGAGTAGGAATACTTTTGTGTGACATAAATGAATTAGTATCATCAGTAAACATAATTCCCGGTGGGAAATCGGCTAGCGAATAGCTAGCTGTAATCGTAACGATAAAGACAGCGATTTGGCCACGAGGATCGGCAGCTTTTTTAAGTTAGAGAAAAGCTATCGATATTTGTAAAAACAAAGACAGCAAATTGGCTACGAAGACAGCTAGCTTAATAAGCTAGTGATAAGCTTAATAAGCTTATTACGTCATATCGTAATAAAATCGCTGTCTAAAAAAATTTAATTTGCAGCTATCAACCTGCTTTTTTTTTTTTTTTTTCTGTTTTATAACATAAGAATTTTACAACTTGGTTCTTCATAAAAAAAAAGTAAGTAAAAACAGATAGGGGCTCAAAGAAGATGAGGATGACAGTACGTCATCGCAATCTTTTCACAGAGCCCCTTTAATAAAATTTCAACAAAATATCGTATTACGTACTACGTAATAAAATTTTCGTAAAATATATACGTAATAAAATTTCAATTAAATCCGTAATATTAAATATCGTAATAAAATGCGTAATTCGCTAATAAGATTGTTAAACAACAACAACAAGAACAAAAAAAAGTAGAGTGGTAACATTAACTAAAAAAGTTTCTTAAATTTTAAAAATTTCTTTTTTTGTTATAAACTTGAATGAACTTAACGAATTTACGGTTCCTTTTTGAAAGGTATTCCAAACTTTAGGACCTCGATATGAAATGCAATATTCTGAATATTTATTTATTATCCGAGGCAGTTTATACATATTTGCTCTAAAATTATAGTTGTCATTTTTATTTAATTCAAACTTGTTATTAAAGCTTTTAGGAGAGATATTTTAATTGTAACGATACATGAAAATTAAATGCTGATAGACACTTATTTCAAACACATTTTGATTTAGCTATAGATTTGTAGATATTTTGTAGCTAGCTACAAAGCTACGATATGTAGCTAGCGACACATTGCTACAAAATCGCAAAGTTTAAAGTTTAATTATTCTCATAATTATAATAGACTCAACACTAAAAGCCGAATTTTTAATGATGTTAAAGACATTAGGAAAAAAAACAATAAGAAAAAAAAAATCGCTACAAAATCGCTATAAAGCTAGCTAACCGCTCGCTAGTCGCTAACTCATTTCCCACCAGGTTGTTATTAAATCCGAGGCTTTGTATAGATCATTTATATAAATAAGGAAAAGAAGAGGTTCTAAAATGGATCCTTGAGAAACTCCACATGTAATATTTAACAAAATTGGTGAAAATATTTCATTGGCGTAAACAAATTGTTTACGATTAGTTAAATAACTTTTCAACCATTTTAAAACATTGCATGTTGTACCATAATACTTTAATTTTTTAGCAAGAATTTTATGACCAATGGTATTAAACGCTTTTGCTAAATCAATAAATACTCCTAATGTGAATTTAGAATTGTTAAATACTTCTTGTAAGCTGAATAATAGCAAGCTCTGTTAAATTATTTTTTTTAAATCCATAATGCATGTTATATAATAGTTTGTTTGATAAAAGGTGATTATATATTCTGTTGTATAAAGTTCTTTCTAAAATTTTAGAAAAAACAGCTAGAATAAAAATTGGACGATAGTGTTTTACATTAGTTTTTTCTCCTTCTTTAAATATAGGAATAATTTTTGCTATTTTTAAGTCGTCAGGAAAGACTCCCTGATTAATAGAGCATTTAAAAATTTGGAAAAGTATGTCTTTTAAAACGTCAAAACAGTTGATAATAACATTCCGATTGACATCATCTGAACCAACTGCTTTATTTTGACTTTAACAATTTAAAAGCACTTTTAAACTCTTCAAAAGACAAATCAAAAAAGTTTTAATACGAGTTTAAAGGGTCATATGTTGCTTTTAAAGGGTCATATGTTGCTTTTAAAGGGTCATATGTTTAGAGGGTCATATGTTGCTTTTATTAATTTTTTAGGGTTTGAAATTTTTTCGGCTAGGTTTGGTTCTACCGATACAAAATATTTATTAAATTCGAAAGCCATTGTTTTTTTGATCCAGAAAAAAATTATCATCTACTTCAATTAGTTTATTAGTTGCCAAGGGCGTTTTTAGTTTAATTTGTACTTTTCAAGTAAATTAGTGTAGTATAATGTTTTCGACTTTTTCCTTAGGCGTTCAAATAGAAGTAGTAGTAGAAAAATTGCTGCAACAGGTTTCCCTGTATAACCTACAAGTTTTGGCAGCCTTATCTGCTTCATACACTAATTTTATTCATATTTTTTAGTTACAATTGTTTTTAGTTATAATTTAGTTAAAATTTCTGCATCAAGCTTAGCCTTGAAACTGTTAACTGATGAAGCGTATACAAATTCTGACGGCAATGCATTCCAATGATTCACTATTCGATTAGTAAAAAACTGGTGCCTTTGCTCGCAATTTTAAACATATTCTCTAGTCATTTTTAGATGATGTCCTCTAGTTTTTATTTTATCTGACTCCCCAACACGAAGGACATGGGGTTCACTCCATGAGACAATGTCTATATTGTTAATAATTTTTTAGGCCTGTATCAGATCTCCCCTAATGCGACAGGTTTCTAAAAACGTTAAGTTTAGTATAATCAGACGATCTTTGTATGACATATAACGGTACGAAGGTATTAAACGGGTAGCTCTTCTTGTACATTCTCAATTTTGTCAATATCTATTCTTGATGATGGATTACTGGCTGCTACCGCAAATTCCAGATGAGCTCGTACAAAGGTTGTATGTAGAATTTTAAGTATTTGCTGAGTCATGTGACTGAAAGTACGATACAACATGCCTAATACACGGTTAGCTTTATTGGTTGCATAAGTTAAATTGTTATGCCATTTTAAGTCTGGCGTAATCATGATGCCTAAATCACGTTCGACTAAAGTCGATGCTAGCTCGATACTGTTATTGTCATTAGCTGGCATTGAGTACACAAAAAAGTTGTTTTTTTACCTATGTGCATGATTTTAGATTTATCGAGATTAAGTTTCATTTTCCAGGTTTTACACCAATCGGCTATGTTGTAAATATCAGTTTGAAGTATTTGTGAAGCTAATGGGTGGTCTAAACGGGCCAGCAGTTTAGTGTCATCAGCATACATTTTACATGAATGGTTAACAATATCGGATAAATCGTTCACAAAAATGATAAAAAGTATTGGGCCTAATACGGATCCTTAAGGGACGCCACTAAATATCTCAAGCCACTAGGAAACATAATCGCCCATCACGATTTGTTGAAAACGCTGGTGTAAAAACGATTTTATCCAGTTCAGGAGATTTCCAGTAAAACCATATGCCTCAAGTTTGCAAATTAGTCTCTTTTGGGAAACCATATCAAATGCTTTACTGAAATCTATAAAAGCTACGTTCATAAATATCTTGTCAGATAATGCTTTTGACATCATGTCAATCGACTCCAACAAATTAGTCACACAAGCTTTTTTATTGATAAAACCATGTTGATTTTTTGAAATAAGGCTATGTTCGACTAAATGATTGACCATAGTGTCACGTAATATCTTCTCCATCACTTTACATACAGATGATACACTTTACATATAGATGTTAAGGATATAGGCCGGTAATTGCCTGGGTCGAGTCTACTTCCGTTTTTAAACAGTGGTGTTACATTAGCTTTTTTCCATACTTCAGGACAACACCCACTATCTAGCGACTTCTGAAAAATTGCGCATAAAGGTATTGAAAAGCTGTCAGAACAGTTCTTCAGTACATATGCGTTTACACCATCCAAACCAACGGTTTTATCAACTGATAAATCGCTTAGCTTGTTTTTAACCAGATCTTGCGTTATTTGCGAGTATTTGCAGATGGCTTCAGTTCGTTTTATAAAATATGGCAGTTCATCGTCTTCATTTTTGTTGAAAACACTTTGAAAATGATTGTTCAGTTCATCGTCTTCATTTTTGTTGAAAACACTTTGAAAATGATTGATAATGTCGCCATTGATTCATTTTAAGGCTGTTATCGTAGTTTTAACATTTTGTTTACTATTAACATACTTGAACAGGACCTTTGGGTTGTGCTTCGATTTTATCGCTAAATCAAGTTCAAACTCACAACGAGCTTTATATATGAGCTTCTTCAATTGAATATTACACGGTTTGTATTCGTTGACTAGTTTAAGGTTTTTATATCCATTCGCTCTACATCGAAACCATAGTTTATTTTTTGTTTTTATTTTATTCTTGATGTCGTCCTTCATCCATTCGCTTCTACGACGAATCCATTTTGGTTTAGTCACTGGGACATAAGTTTTGCATGCAGCCTGGTAGTGGTTCAGGAAATTGTTATAACAGGCGTCCATTGAATTCCATCTGCCAGTTGATATTGTTAAAATATTCGGATATCTTTACAAAGTTACTTTTATGATAAATGCGTTTTTCAATAGTCTTACGTAATTTTTATAAATGGTCTCACTCTCAGTTGTTTTTGATTTTAAATATTTAATATAAAGTTTTTGTTTAGTTTTAGAAGATTTTAGAATACCCTTAGTAATTCATGGCGATTTATTTTTTTATGTTTGTAATTTATTTCTACTTTGGGAAAATTAATGTCATAAATTTCATTAGAAATTTTAAAAAAAGATTTGCATATTGAATTAATGTCTTTAGTTAGTTAATAATGTTCCAATTAACTAAAGAAAATTTATATTTAAAAGATTCTAAGTTTTTATATGAAAAATTCGTTTTTTAAATGATTTTTTTTCAATATAAAATTTTCGCATAAATATCTATTGAAAAAAAATAATAGGGAATTGATCAGATATATCACTTTTAATAATGCCTTTTTTAAGCGAATAAATAAAAATATCGTTGGTTATAATGTTATCAATTAAGGAAGTTGTTTTGTGAGTAATTCTAGTTAGTTTGTTTTTTAGAAAAACTGTTCCATTTTTAAATAGGCTATTTTAAAGCCCATTAATCTCTTTTTTGACGTCATACTCAAAGCAATTTAAATTTAGATCACCTAATATGTAAAGTAATTTCTTTTCGTGGTTGATTTTATTTATAACATCGTTATGTAAAAATGTACTAAATATTTTAATTTTTGCAGTAGGTGGGCGATAACAACAACTAATCGCAATGTTTTTAGTTTTATTGATCAATATTTCAATCGTTAAAACCTTTTTATTGACGTCAGAAATACTCATGTCATCCCAAATATATTACCGTAGGTTTTATTTTACATAAATAATTAAACCACCGCCGCGTTTACTTGTTTTCCGCCCTAATGAAATCAAATTATAGCCCGGTATTTTGAAATTATTATCTAAGTTTGAGTCATCAGAACTACACCAAGTTTCAGTTAGGCATACTACACTAAAAATAGTTAGATTTTCCTCAAAACTATTGCAAAGATTTTCAAAATTTTTTGTAAACTTCTTATATTTATATGAATTGCGTTAAATTTATCACACTCAAGAAATTCTTTTATTTCAAAATTATAAAAATAGCTCCAGTTGTTTTGTAAAACAACTGTAAAAAAAAGCTTTTTTTTTACAGTTGCTTTGTAAAACAACTGTAAAAAAAAGCTTTTTTTTTACAGTTGCTTTGTAAAACAACTGTAAAAAAAAGCTTTTTTTTTACAGTTGCTTTGTAAAACAACTGTAAAGCATCAGCTTTACTAAAATAACTTTGATTCGGATCGGATCCTTTGTTAAGTATAAAATCATTGAATTGAAAAATATCAAAATTTTTAGAGCGATATGAATCCATTTTAGTATTTAAAAACAATACAAATTAAGAAAAAATAATAACAAAGATAAATTCAGTAACTCTACAATAAAATAATTTTTTAAAAGTAGCGCGTTACGCGCGTTAGTCGCGCGTTTATTATTTTTTAACTTTAGAATATTTACCTTTAACTCTTAAATCTTTTGCTTCTTTAAATTTTTTTCGCAATTCTAAAGTTCTTTCGCTGTAGTCTTCGTTTACATAAAATCGATCGTTCCACAACTCTAACTGAACATAGTTATCCAACGCAGTTTTTTTTGTCTTTGTAATTTGAAAATTTAACTATTATGGTTCTGTTGCACTTTTTTCCATTACTACTTTTACGTTCAGTTTCAACATTACCTTTAAATCCAAGTTTTGTCTTTAAAACCCCGACGGGCATTTGTTTTTAAAAGTTACGTTCTAAATGTGTTTTAAATGTCTTTTAAACGTCTTTTAAACATTAATGTTTAAAAGACGTTTAAAAGATATTTAAAATACATTTAGATCGTAACTTTTAAAAACAAATGCCCGTCGGGACGTTTTAAATCTGTTCTTTGCTCAACTCCCACGTTTCATTTTCGTCTTCTTCAATTTTCGTAAATCTAGGTTATTTCTTTTACTTTTATTTATTTTTAGTTTATTTGCCCCTGTCTTCCAACTCAGCTAGTTTGTCTTTGACAACAACGTTTGTTGTATCATTTTGGTTTGATGATAAGTTTGGATTTTTATTTCAGAAAGTTCTTGAACAACTGATTCATATTTCTCGCTTAGAAACTCCACCGATTTCCTTAGTTCATTAGTTTCGTTTTTTAGCTTTGTATTTTCTTCTTGAAGATTTAATAGCTTAGTTTCCATTTTGTCAAACTTCTCGATAAATATTTTTAATTAAGTATTCTCATGAATATCTAATAGGTCTTTAATTTGAAAAACTGTAAATTCAGCCATTTTTAATTTAGTTTACAAAAGCACGTCCGTTCACGTCAAAAGTTTTTGTGTAATGAAAATAATCATAATAATAATCATAGTAATCATAATAATCATAATAATCATAATAATCATTAGTAACCTGCCGGACAGCATCACTCACTATAAGAAACTGTATACTGATGAATTACAGTATAAATTAATGTAAAATACAGTTAAATTAATGGCATAATTAAAAAAGTCGGATATTTGGCAAATGTATTTTAACATTGAGAAATGCAAAATAATGCATGTTGGCCGCAAATATAACAAGTTGACGCACGAATACGCAATGGCCAACGTCGGCGGCACGCGTTGTACACTCGAAAAGACTGTAGTCGAACGAAACCTCGGTGTAATGGTCTAAAAATAAACATAACGTCAGGTCAAAAGTAAAGATAGCCGCATCAATTGCAAATAGAATGCTGGGACAACTCAAAAAAATACTTCATCTTACTTACGTTTGCTCACACCTTGAGTTTGCTGTACAAGCCTGGTTGTCACATTTAAAGTCCGAACAACAAAAACAATATCTTATTTTAAACACTTGTTCTATAAAAATCGACTCGAACAGCTCGGTCTAACAACACTTGAAGAATGACATAAAAGAGTAGACCTTATCGAGCAAGTTAAAATCATGCGTCAACTCGAACTTGTTATTTTTTTCGTAAAAACTTTTAAACAGTAAAGCCAAGTTCATTTTAATAGGGCATAACTATGAACTAGAATGGTAGCTTGTAAGGAATTGTGAAGAACTACTTTTTATCAAATAGAGTTGTTATACCATGGAGTGCGCTTCCCAACCATCAGTGAACGCTCAACCAATCAATGCTTTTAAAGACAGCATAGCAAATTAACTTTTAGAGACACTATTGCTGTTTTGTCGTAAGCTTCTTTATTTTTATTTTCGTCATTATAGGTGGGCCTGGTGTAGCACCTCTTCATCAAACTATAAATAGAATAAAAATACTGAGCAAAGCCAATTCATATAAACAGCCCTTTAGATTGATATTCAACGAAAAATTAGCTAAAAATATATAAAAGTTTTTTGTGCCTGCCCACAAATTATAAAAAACTTCCCAACATAATGGCGGACTTAAAGTAAAACACAAAGGATTTATTGCATTTTCTCTTCATAAAAAATAGTATGGTATTAATTTTACTATATTGTTGCCAACCAATTAAGTTTATTTTTTAAAAAGAAAATGTAATACCTCGGGATAAATAATTTATGAATGTATTTATAGGTAAATTCTCATATACTTACTTAAAAATGGATTCGAATAATATTTTTCAACAAGGTTTTGAAATTATAATTTTTGAACCTTTGAAGACAATTTAAAAAATATCACAAATATTTTTCAAGAAACTCAAAGGAATTTAATGAAAACACCGTATTTTAATCCTTATGATTTTAAGGGGAAAAAAAAAAAAAATTCATTTTCTATATAACAAATAAATATTAGGAGCATAAACCAAAACTTTGACAAGTTTAAAGAATTATTAAATATAGGGATGTACCGAAGCTTCGGCTTCGGCTTCGGCAATTTTGCTGAAGCTTCGGTTCGGCCGAAGCCAGGTCAATTTTTTGCCGAACCTTTGGCTTCGGCAAAAAATTTTAAGTAATTAAAGTTATAAGCTACTGTGGGACAAGTTATAAAAATAAGCTAATTGCCAGTGTCTAATAAAGTTATAAATTTAGGACTACAGAGTTAAAGTTGGAGTCTATACCATATACTTAGTATTATTTACTCCCAAGTGTCTTGTTATGGAGGGGATAATAATAAACAAGTAAAAATATTTTGAAAAAAATAATAAAATTAGGGAAGGTCCTCATACACTTTGAAAGCTTCCAAGTGTGACTTTAGATGAATTGAAGCAGCATTTCTATGCAGAATAAAAGCCTTATAATTTAAAACAAATTAAAAGTTTTTAAAACCTTAATTTGTATTATGTAACGAATTCATATTAATTATTGTGTGGGATTACCGCAAATAGAACAAAATTTGGTTTCAACATTTGACCGATAAACCTTAGTAATCTCTCTTTGAAGAAGATTAAAGATACGTTGCTTTTATTTTAAATTGTGTGTATGTTTAATTTTTTAAAATTTTATTTAACCATATTAATAAAATAATATAAGGTAGTTTTTAGTTTAGGCAGCTGTGAATAAATAAACAATTTTCAATTTTGATTATTTCATGCACTTTTAAAATTTGTAGTGCATTAAAAGATGTAATAACCCTAACCCTGACCGCTCATTTTTATTTGTTAGAGATTATAACGTCGACTATTTAAAATATGGTGAAAATAATAAAGTACAACAATTTGACGATCGCTTTAATGAGTTTGAAATGATGCCAATAATAAAGAAATCAACAGAAATAACCCAAAACTGTTGTTCTACAATCGACAATATTTTCACAAACACATTCTTCCACTCCACATTTAAATCAGACATCATTAAAAGTGACATAAACGACCATTTCCTAGTCTTTACAACTTTCAAAAAACCAAAAGAAATACTAAAAAAGGACTGGTACTTCAAAAAAAGAATCTTTACAACCCGAGCAAAAAATATGTTTAAACTAGAGCTGTCGACTGTAAATTGGAACTTTATTTTTCTCGAGAAATGTGCTAATAACAGCTACAACCTTTTCTTAGATAAATTTTTCAATTTGTACGATAAGCATTTCCATATAATACAAGCCGTATTAAAACTAAATGACTTCTTAATCCTTGGTTCACTAAAAACCTTTTAAAGTCTTCGAAGCAAAAACAAAAGCTTTATTAAATCGTAATAAGCATAATTACTTAGAACATCTATATGAAAGAACTAAAAAAATAGCCAGAACTACATACTTCAAAAACAAGCTGTTAGAATTAAAAGGTAACTGGAAAAAAACGTGGGATGCAATTAAAAAGATTCTTGGAAAACAAAAAATACACAACAAAGTCTTACCAAGCGTGATTACTGTAGACAACACACAGATCTCTGATGTAAAATTGGTGGCAACAAAATATAATGAGTTTTCGTCCAAAAACCAGTCAGATTTTAAACAAATCTACACTTACTCAATCATATTTTGCAGTCATAAATAAATATTTTTTCTTATGGCAATATTGTTTGAGGTAGTACAAATAAATCTCAACTCGTAATAAAATAATAGTAATGTTTTTGATACCCTTTCAATTTTGCTTTTATAATTTTTATGTTTAAGTAAAATGATTATCATAATATTTTTTTTTCTTTTTTTTAAGTTTAGATAAAATATTTTGCAAGAATCGCCTGGTTATTATTAAATTGTTTATACTAATTATGAAATATGGTTATTAGTTTGATTTTTAGACCTAATATATTTTTGTGCTGTATAGAGCGCTTGAGTTTTTCTGATATCAATGGTTTAGCTTGGAATTTAATGTTTTGTTTTGTTAATTTTCTTCAAAGGCGCAGTAGATTAATGTTGGAAATAGCATTCTCAAGAGAGTATAATTATTAAGGTATATTTTTGGTTCTCTAAACTAATTTTGTGAAAATCATTTCTAAATTCAACTTCATTGAAACATTTCCAGTTTCTTTCCTATATTAAGAGCTTTTTGTTAGTTGGTGGTAATTATAATTACCCTAACCCTCACGTCGAAATACTATAAGCTATCAGAAATTGGGGAAAATGATCTGAGATTGTGGTGGTAAGATTCCCTACTTTATATTTATTTGATTTAATATTTGAAAAGATGTTGTCAATTAATGTTTTTGATGTTTCACATATACGAGTAGGGTGGAAAATGTGAGGTAGAAATTAATTTGAGGTGATTGAGTCTAATAAGTCTCTAGTTTATGAATCTGAGTCACAGAGTCAAGTAAGAAAACGAGTAAATTACCATTAGAAGTTTTGAACTTAGTTGTCCCACCTGTAATACCACCACGGATGGTTGGAAATACAATTCTGCGTGGCGATGAAATTTTTTTTTTTGATTCTTCGGATAGTGAAAATAACAATGATTCATCCGATGGTAATTGTTAACAAAATATTTTTATTTTATTTCACGTTATTATCTGAATTATAGTATATTTTTTTATTTTTGGCAATATTTTATGTGTTAAAATAAAGTATTTATTTTTATTTTCTAAAATTTAAAAATTCTTCAAGCTATAAAAAATAGTTACATATAAAACTTAAAAACAATCAAAAAATGCGTAACTAATCAAAATATTATTAATTAGACTTTTTGGAATCAAACTGCATAACAAAATATTTTTGTTCACCTAGCTTACATAAAGCGATTCACTGTGCAGCCTCTAGATGTTGCCTGCTTTAGGTCACAAAAAGTGGAAAACCGTTATGACTTCGTTGAAAAAAGTCATGACGTTTTTGTGGGTTTTTCATCCCAAGTTTTTTCTAAATTTAATAAAACATTTGATTGACAAATATGCAGACCTTGAACCTTCAATATTAAAACGCAAAAAGAAATTAAATGTTTTACCAGGAATCTGTCCTCAAAAAAAAAGTTAAATGTAACATCTATCCAGCAACATCAGTTAATATAAGTATAAGCTACTTGCTACTTGCCTTTAAATCTGATTAAAACAATTATTTCTAAACATTAAATATTCATGTAGAGTAGTTACCAACCTACCAGTTAAGTTATTACTGAACAAAAACAATATTTAATAAAATATACAAAGTTTTTTATATTAATTCTAATTTTTTTTTTTACTTTATATAAATCTAAGGGCATTTGTTTTAAAATAAAGTAAACTTTAAATAAATATTTGTTTTATCATTATGTATAAGGTATTTGCTTAAGTAATTTGTAAGTAAATAAAACAAAACAGCACAACAAGGCTTAAAGAAACACCAACCCAGGGTAACATTAGGCAACTTTTTGAAAAACTAAAAAGTATAACTGTTTTGAATCTATTTATTAAATCAATTAGCTCAAATTATAGATTTATCTTTATCAATAATTTAATTATAAAAAAAAAATTAAAAAAAATATTTTGTATAGATCAAAACTGATTTTAAAACCAAAAATCGCAATAAAGCGGTTCTTAGTAACCCCAAGTTACGGTAAATAATAATAAATTATCAGCATTATTTATCAAAAATATTATTGAAAATAAATCGAAGATAATAACCAAAGATTAACTAACATACAAGTATATACAAAGATTGTTCAAAGACATATTTAGTTATCAAAGTTAACACAACGATCTTCACTGGACTTAATATAGCAATTTATGTCATTATGTAGCTTACGGTAATTAGCGTACTCGGCTAAAATTGATTCAAAATAAAATTTTGTTTTTGTAATCAGCACGTATGCATTTTTACCGATCCCGTTAGGTTCAAAAGTTGCTGAGAAGTCCGTTCCACAAACGAATCTTGAAGAGCCTAAAGACTGGTTTTGACCTTCTTTGGCAAACTTACGAGCATCTCGAATTCCAGAAAATACACCAGTGTATTTGAAATTTTGAAGTTCACTTCGAAAAAAACGGTCAATTTGCGGATAGCCTCGGATTGAACCTTGAAATTTAAATAACAATTATCAAACTTAATTCAAAAATAATATTATAAGTTTTATAAATAAAAATGAATTCATTACTAAAAAAATTTTCTTTAAATATTTTATGTGACACAATTTTTCTATAAAATAATTCCTTGACATAATTGAACTTGTTTTTTTAAGATCATCTTTTCACAAAGCCCTTTACAATATAAATTATAATAAAAGACAATTAAAATAAACCAGTCAAAATAAATTAACATAAACTAGATATAACTGTGCATTAAAAAAAAAAAAAAAAAAAATATATATATATATATATATATATATATATATATATATAAATATATATATATATATATATATATATATATATATATATATATATATATATATATACTTTTTTGATTTACGTTTGAAAGGAAAAGGAGGCAGAATTAACTTGATGCATTCTTTAAAAAAAATTATAGTAGACACTATTTATTTACAGTCGTTGTTGTTTATAAAATAATCTGAAGACAACTGTCTTTAAACATAATCATTAGGGTGGGTCACTTCAAAAATTTTTGAATTTAGGTTCGACTGGCCTTTTTTCTTATGTCTTTGACCATATGATACTGAGTACTGATTCTCTTATGTCTTTGACCATATGATACTAAGTACTGATTCTTTCATGTCTTTGACCATATGATACTGAGTACTGATTCTCTTATGTCTTTGACCACATGATACTGACTACTGATTTTTTTTGCATTTAACGTTTGGTAATTTTCAGCTCGAAAAGTTTTATCATTTTGTTTAATCGTCTCAAGCTACACCTATTTTAACTAAAAACATTTCAAAATATGATCCTACATTATTACAACTAAGGGAATATTTTACCACGGAAACGGGTAATAAATAATTTGGTACTATGTACTGATGACGTATTTCTGCAACTTTTTGTTTATATAAGCCAAAGTTGGACCACTAGTAACACTTTAGTTAATTAATAAAAGGAAAAAATAATAACGCATGCAATTATTGTATAGAAATAAGTGTAGTTATAAATAATGGCTCAAAAAACTCATCATAAAGTGAGACTTAAATTAAGAAAGCTAACTTGTACAGGAAAAATGTTATTAGAGTCAGAACAACCAACTTTTAGAGATATTTTAAGATAGGGTCTCATTCTCAAAAGGATTAAAGAAAATGACTAAGATTTAAGGCAAACTTTAGAAAAATTGTAGAATGTAAAATGTTTATGGCAAATAGTTAGTAAAATGTTTATCGCAAATAGTTAATCCACTTATACCCATAATCTCTGATAAAAGAGCAAAAGAAAGAATCGTATGACTGGTATGAATCGTAATGACTGGAAAAAAGCATATAATATGGCGTTAGGTAGGGGAACATCTAAGCAATTTTCTGATCATAAATTGATCTTAGATAAACTGTTTGACATAGCTAGGTGTAAATGTGCAATAAAATAATGCGAAGATTCTGATTGTAACAAAATTCCTATTATTAACTTGAACTTTTAAAGTCGCAGAGGGATAAAGTTGATTCTAAAAGTGGAATACAAATAGATTCATTTGATAGAAAAGAAGTATAAAGACAAAAGAAAATCAAAGAATGCAAAACAAATCAATACGAGTTAGGATCAAGACTGTACAGTATTCTGATTTTACAGTAGAATGTACAGTATTCTGCTATCTCAAAATGATATGGAGTCAGACAATGTCGAGAATGATTATAATGACAATGTTTATTTACCAGATATGAAAAATGTTTCTCAGCTTTTAACCTTAAATGTAAATCACATTGCTTTGTCAGCATTTAGATTTGGTATAAGAAACAGAGCAACTGCATCAATAGACACTGCAACATTAAAAACAGCTAAGGATGCAAGCATTTTAAAAGATCATATGCCTGATAAAAGCCTAGCTATAGATTATAAAATAAATTGGGAGATAAAAGCAAAGAGCGACGGAGGCCTGTAAAGAGAAGCATAACAATCAAGTTAAGGAAGAGGCCATTCAATGCATGTTTGATGGTCTAAAAGGACTTTACAAAAACAGTTGTATATGGTAATGATGGTAAATCTTTCCCAAGAGAGATCAAAGAAAATCATTATTGTGTCTGAACTGGAGAAAGATGATTGAACAATTGCTGAACATATTGCTAAACAACTGTATGCTTAGATAATATCATATGGCATTGAAAACCAATTAGTTGCAATAAGTGGAGTTTCAACCAAACTTAACACAGGTTTTATTTTGATATCTTTAAATGATTATTTAAAATTTTATATTTTTTACTGAAAATAAAAAATTATTATAGGCTGGAAGGATGTTATTCAATATTTAGAGAAGAAAGGATTCAAGCTAATAAGGATTATTTGAATGCTACATACCAACGAGTTGCCACCTAGGCATTTAATGTTAGCTTTAGATGGAAAAACACTATTAGCGAAGAGATTCTTAGGAAACGTTGAAAAATCGGCATTTAATGTTAGCTTTAGATGGAAAACCTTTATCTGAAAAAAGATGCACAAGAAACATTGGAAAAAACATAGCAACAAATCTATTTCTAATAGAACAAGTCTAAAAATATTTCGACAAACATTCCTCAACTTTGAGTATTTGATTAACAAATTTCTCACATCCCATCTTGAGTCAAATAACTTACTGTCAGATAATTAATACAGTTTTTGATCCTCTCGCTCTCTGTCTGACTTGCTAACTGCTGTGACTGGAAGATTTTATTTTACATTAGATGGAGACGGAGAGGCTAGGGCTATTGCTCTTGACATATCTAAGACTTTCAAAAAGTTTGACATGGTGGTCTTCTCTTAAGCTTGTTTCATATAGTGTATCTGATAACGTTTTTGAGATAATCAAATTATTTCTAACTGCTTTATTAAAGTCATCCTCAAAGGCCAACACTCTTCTTTATTTTTAGTAACTTCTGGGGTACCTCACGGTTCTATCATTGGTCCTGTTTGTTTCTTATTTTCATTAATGATCTTCCTGACAACCATAAATCTAAAGTAGCACTTTTTGATGACTCAACTTTATACTCCTGTCTTGACAAATAATCTTTTATTTTCAATCGTTTAGAACAGGCAGCCAATCTTGAATCTGATCTCACTTCTATAACAGATTAGGGTTCAGAGTCTCTTGTAAATTTTACCTCCAACAAAACTCAGTTATTTACTGCAAACAACTATTGCAGTATTGTCGACATTCCTATATCAATTAATGGCAACCCTCTCAATAAGTCCTCTTTTTAACATTTTCTTGGATTATCGATAACTACTGACCTTTCATGGAAACCATATATATAATTGATTGCTAAATTATGCTCGCCATTTTCTCTCTCCTGATTCCATTTATCTCAACAAATCTCTTATTTGTCACTGCTTGGAACACTGGTGTCATATTTGGGTTGGTTCTCCTAATGATGCTCTTTCTCTTTTAAGAAATCAAGGTCTAAAAAACAGATTGTAAACGTAGTTGGACCCCCTTTATCTGCTAAGCCAGAACCTCTTTCCCATTGTCGTAAAGTTGTATCTCTCTCTCTTTTTTACAAGTACTATAATGATCGCTGATCAAAGGAATCATCTCTAATTCCATCAACTAAAACTCATTCTTGTTTGACTCGTTATTCATCAAAGTCGCATTAATGTATCTGTATTTTACTCCATCTGCCCCTGCATGCTCCAAAATATAGTCCTTTGGTTTTTTGACACACACTTCAATCATTTGGAACTCTTATTTTTTTTAAATAAATTGTCATAAAAACAAAAAAGTAATTTATTTTTGTTTTCTATTTTTTAACATTGTATTATTTAAATGTTAATGGAGCAAAACAATGAGAGAATGGCTGCTCTGACAACTGGACAATTTATTCCAAGACCCCAATGATTTAGGGACTGTCTTACATACTTGCTATATATCTAAGTCTTTACAATCATATTTACAATGATTGTATAAAAAACATTTTGATTTTGGAGCTTCACAACTTATTTTAGCCCCAGGGCCCCAAGCTAGCTTGAAGCATCCCTGTATGAAAGTATTTATGAAAATCAAAAGCATCAAGTGTATATATATATATATATTTTTTTTTACATTTTAAGTTTACATTTGTCGTAATACAATACTTTAACAAATACAAACAAGGTTTCTGAAAGAAGGTCGTACTGATCTTATCATCAGAACCTTTTACAAGCATTTAGCATATTTATTTACAATGTATATAATCTATATATATATATATATATATATATATATATATATATATATATATATATATATATATATATATATACACACTATAAATGCTAATATACTATAAATTAGATAAAACTTTATAGGAGTAAACAAAAAAAAAGTAATATTTGTAATTAAAGATGTCATCCTACCTAAAATAGCCATTCACTATGTATAATGCAACCAACAAATAATAATTTTTTTTTTAGCAAGTTCTGTTAGGATAGTGTTTTTTGTTTGTAGACCAAAACTTGTAAGGGTTTGCTGTCCCGCTTAAGCAAACTTTTTTATGTAAAAACTAATATCATTTGCAATTGGAATTATTCTTTCTTACATCTTCATATGTATCTATCTTTTTGTAGAGATAAGTTTGATTATTTTCATTTACATTTCTTTTTTTTATGAAGTAGAGCTGAATCATCACTGGTCTTACTAGTCACCGGTTAGGGTTCATCGGCGTCAAGCAGCCATTCACTGAGTAGGGTTTATTGTATCATTTTATTGCAACCCTATAAATGATATTCCCATTAAAGTTAAATAATGTTTTAAGATTAATTTGTAATGAAGATCTATCTATGTCAACTTCTGAAATTACCTCTGAAATGCAAATACCTGAGCTGGTTATTTTTGTAATCTTTTTGAGTGGTTTGAAGAGTATTAACGTTTATACATAACTATAGTTAAATCAAATTAATGTAACAGTCAACAAGTAATGTGTGTTGTTACAAAGTCAAGTCATAAATTAACAAAAACGCCCACAGTGTAGAGTTTTTTACCGGAACACTCACAACATACTATAGGTATTCTGGCAAAAAACATTAACTCAAAACCCCTTGTTAAGAGAAATCAATCATTAAAGTTTTCTTCTAATTTGAAACTTTTCAAATTTTCTCTGGTTATAAAAACCAGATTAAATCAACTATTTGTTTTTTCTTAGTTATTTTGCCTTTCAACTAGTCAATTTTCAGTTTCAACTAGTCAACTTTCAGTCAACCTTCAACTATCAGTTTTAACAACTAGTCAACTTTCAGTCAACTAAAAGTTGACATTTAGTCAATTTTGTCGAGGTTGATAACAAAACTAAAAAAAAATCTTTTTGTTTCTGCCACACATTTTTTTGAATAAAATTTGGATGGCATAACATTGAAAACTAATTAAAATTAGAATATTAAATTTCCTTAAAAACATAACAAATTAAATCAATAGAAAGCTAAACAATAGAAAGCTAAATTAATAGAAACAATAGAAAGCTAGAACAATAGAAAGCTAAATCAATAGAAAACTAAACAAATTAAATCAATAGAAAGCTAAACAAATGAGCTTTTCAATTAAATAACATGCATAATTAAACAATAAGAATTGCTAAGTGCTTTAACCATTAATTTTTTAAAAAGTAACTACAACGTTAAATCCAAAACAAAACATTTTATACACTTAATGTATAAAAAAAAAGTTTTTCTTCAAAAGACTTTTGTAATTACTGAGCTAAATATTATACACTTCTACAAGATAAATTTTACAGTTTTAACGCTGCTTTATTTTAAAACTAAATTCAAAGAAGTTTTTTTTATTAAGGATAACTCAAGATTTTTTAACTTTGTCAAGTGATAACATTTTATAATTACACAAAATTATTTGTTCTTAATTATATAGAGTATTAATTAAACCTTAAGAACAAACAAACTATATGCATCTAAAGTGACAATTTATGTGCAAAACAAGATAAATTGTGAAGCTTATTCGAAAACTGCTACCTTTTGGTCAAAACTTTAAAAAATCAAAAGCCAATGTCAGCAACTTGCAGAAGTGAAAGAGTTAAATAATACAAAATAATTTTTTATTATCATTTAATAACAATAAATAAAACACAAAAATTATTTTATAGCAATAGAAAAGCTTTAAATATCTGAAATAGTTGATTCGTATTTTTAATGCAAACTTTGTAAAAAGAACTAAAAAATAATTATTTAAAATAACTACAAAAATTCTAAAGTAATTTATGATGAAAAAAATAACTTATATATAATAATAAGTAATTATACAAATTCTTTAGTAATCTATAAAAAAAAAATTCTATAATTTGTATTTATTTTATTTGCATGTTTGGGCATGTTATTTGATGAATATTTGTTACATCAAACTATGTTTCTAATAGGTAACAAAAGTTGTGTTATTTTAAATTTTTGTTTGCAAAAAGCTTAAAAATGGCAAAAAGTTTGAAAAACTTAAAATCTTTTAATAAAAAATAAAACAAGAAGACACTAGCAGCTTGATTGCTGTATAAAAGCAAAATCTTGGTTGATAAGGAAAGCAATTAAAACTATTTCGTATATTACAACTAATTAAATATGTTTTAATAAAAAAAAAAAAAATGCTGGTATTTTTTTATCCCTAGTTATTTTGGTTTATAGGTACTTTAATTATTTTAAGTATTCGTTTATGTTTCCAGCTACAACATCTCTGAAAAATCACATTTAAATCAAACATTTTAAACAGTACACTAAGTTAACTGGAACTGCACTGGCAAGAGGATATCAGCAGTAACAGGAATGTTAAAAAAAAAGTTAACTCTGAAAGGAAATTTTGTTAGGACATTAATGTTATGAAATCAATAAAATATCATTATTTAATTAGTGAAATGATTGTTTTAAACAAGTAACCATTATTACTTGTTGAACAAGTTGAATAAATTAACTTATGAAAAAGGCTTATGGAAAAAAAGCTTATGGAAAAGTACCACAATACAAAATACCTTATCGCTCCTACATGACTGAGAAAATTATTCCCGATATATTTAGTATTTAGTATTTCACAAGCAACAACAGTACCTGTGACATCTGATACATTGCAAGATCTATTTTCTTATTTATGACAATGGAATTTAACACCTGCTCAAGGGAGTTAATGGAGTAATGTATCAACTTCTCAAAACGTTAAAAGAAATTACAAAAATAACCAGTACGGATATTTCTGAAGTCAATCCTTATGTTATCATGTTGTTAAAATACATGGGAAAGGAAAAGACAGCACAGAGAACACCAAGTTTATCAACAATGAGATCTTTGCTTCAATCTAAATTTAAAGAGTGGTTAAACTTTAATGAAAATAACAAAAACCTGGTTGCAACTTTTTTTGACCCACACTTCAAAACTAATATCTTGGGTATTGTAAAAACACAAAGAGCAAAACAAAATTTTTTTTCTAAGCTCTGAAAAAAAGTTTTGAAGCCTTTAGTAGCACCACTGATGACTTATTTCCTTTTTGGAAGAAAAAAATGTCAATAAAAATGATAAAACAATTGAGATACATAATAGTTCCTGGATATGTTTTGTGGAAATCACTACAGAAAACATGCACACTGATGAAGATGTTGAACAGAAAAGTTCAACAGCAAATGAAATTGATTTATTCATGAAAACTGTTTGCCTAGATCAGAAGGCAGACCCTTACAAGTGGTGGTTAGCTAATGCAGAAACAAACCCAAACCTCAAGTGGTTCATGTTACTGCTGGAGAGGTATGGACCCCCAATAAAAGCGCTTAAAAAAATTTTTATATCTTAATTTTAATTTTTTATCAAAAATATAAAATTTTTGTTTTTGATTTTAAATGCAATAGTATATAACTAATTTTCTGTTTATTTTAGCTACTTCATTTTTATTTTCAGGACAATAAAGTGAATTAAAAAGAAATTGCTTTTATCACATAATTACATGATGTAACTGTCCTTCAGTTACTAACTGAACGTTAGTTTTAAAAAAACAAATGTTACGAAACCAAATTTGCTTCTTCAAAAAATAGAGCAATTTTAAAATAACCATGCAGAGTAAACATACATTGGAATATGAAAAAAACTGTGTTCTGCGCTTGCATTCCAAAATAAAAACTCAGACACAAACTCAGACACATTTGAAGCAATTTGTTACATTTACTTACATAAACGCAATTTATGCAAATAACCACGTTTACGGACGCATTTAATACGCAACTTATGCATTTAAAATGCGTTTATAAACGTAATTCAAATGAAACTTAAGTGTATAAATGCATTTGCGAGGTTGACACAAATGCGATTTTCCTAATCTATTTTAAAAAATGTATCTTTTCAAGAAAATGCGAATTATTAAGTAGTTGCTTTTTATTTTTTAATTCAAAGATAAATATATAACTTTTATTTAAACTGTTGTGTTATTATTAAAATTATTGTTATTATTGAAATTATTGCATTTTATATCCATTTTATTTTTGTGCTTTTCAAGTTCAAAAAATATATTATCTTTATATTATAAGTTTACATTTCACTATCTGAGTCATTGTCGTCAGAAATATTATTCAAACTTTGAAGAAGTTTTATGTTTACTTTTAACAATGAGCGACTGATAATCAGATCAACATTCATGTTGCCTCTTCTCTTCTTACATACAAAACCAGAAGTACTAAAATATCTCTTTATAAAAGCTGCTGATGATGGAACATTTAGTAAGATGACTAATAGCTTTCGTAACATTAGCATTTTAGAATTTTCAAACCAAAAATCATAAGAAGGATACACAGATAAAACAAGTCCTTTCTCTTCGATTTGCTTTAAAAAGTAAAGTTTTTCTCTTTCGATTTCAAGTAAATAAAATTGTAAACTAGGCTGCCAAACTTCTTGGCAATAGTTATCATCTAGCATAAATTCGCTGAGCGAATCAGTTTGCTGATCATTTGAACTCAATCATTCTTTCGTTTGTGTAAGCTCATATCCGGGTTGAGATTCTTAAGCACTTTGATAAATGTGGCGTGATAAATGTTATGTGGCGTAAAAAATTTCAGGACTTCTAATAGCTTTTCTACTGCTCCTAAATAATTTTTGGTTGACAAACTTTAATATCACAAACTAATATATAAAAGTAGTTAAATTTATAAATTAGGTTTTGAAGAATTATTTTTTAAGCTAAATTTTAAAACTTTTCTTTGTCTAATTATAATGTAACTTAATGACTAAATACCTTTAACAACAAACTGGCAATCAGGACTAAAGAATTCAAGCTTTAAGGAATTCAACAGTGATGTTACTTGATAAATTCCTGAGTTACTTTCTTTTTTTAAATTTTTTTAAAGTTTCGTACTGAAACTTTAATTTAAAAGAAGAAATTAACAAGTTAGCAAATTCTTTTCCATTTCCTTGGTATTCCATTCTACTCCATTTTGAAAACATAATAGTCAATGCAGGCAAAACATCAGGAATCGATGAAAGATTCTTTTGTACTATTAAGTTGAACTGATATGTGGGAAGAAGGATTTATAGGTATAGTTCAATCTTATCTAATTCGATTGGATATTGACTTTTCGGATTGAACACATTTCTTTTATAAGCACTTTAAAAACTCTGTAACATTAGGAAAGCAGCTGACCATCACAACCTGTTTGTAATTTAGCTTTATTTTTTATGTGGTATTGAACGTTATTTATAAATTCATTTGTGCTTCTTGCGTACTTTGAAAGTGTTGCGCAAACAACATATATACTTTTGTTTCTTAATAGAGATTCGTACAGCGATGTTTGTTTTATGAGCTGTGCAAGAAAACTGCAGTAGTTCTGATGTTCTCAATTCAATTTCAAGATCTTTAATGAGCAGCACTATGAAGATCATAATCATTATCTTCATTAAAGTCATAAGTGATGTTTTCTTCTTCAGATGTTTTGGCTAACTGAATAACATTTGTAAAGGTAAACTTCCTTGATTCAGTTAATAGCACATTAAGAAATTCATCAGAGGTTTGAATTTCAATATTTAAGACATCATCTTCACATATATTTAGTTGCTCATTATCTGATTCTTCAATATAAAGGGCAACCTCTTGGTTCAGCAATAGATCATCTTCATACTTGTCTCTTTAACTCTTTCTTCTTGAGACTTTTCAAATAATTGCTTTATTAGTCTGACAAATGAGCTCCCTTCTAAAAAAAGCTTTTAAATACATATAACTCAAGTAATCAATAAATTCATTATGTTACAGTAATTAAAGCTATAAAATTAAAAAAAAAATTACCATTTATTTTTGATTTATTGAAGGTAAAGTTATTGATAATCTTTTTAACTCAATATTTAATATTTTCTGCATTGTGACGTCTCGTCATCTGTTCCATACCAATAATGATAATTTCTTTTTTTAAATCACTGTTTGTTAATGTTGCACCAACCGTAATAAAGTCTAACATTTCAGTCACTGAATAAAGTGAAAACTAGAGCATCGTCTAATTTTTCGTTAATTATGTTTGATAATATTGCCATCGTTTCTGGTATCAAATTTTCTCTAAAACTTTTTGCACAAGGAAGCGGACCTTTAACTATTTTCTTCAAAAATGGATTATTAAATGCATTAATTGAGCAATTCGATGTAATAAAGAACTTGATAGTGTTCTAGCACATTTTTTATTTGTGTGTCGTATGAGTCAAACCACTTACCCAAAATGATGTGATGTTTTCTTTGTAATTGCTTCTTAATGTTGGATGTTCGACCAATAGGAGCTGTAAACTTTTGATTACGCAATATGCAGAAAAACTCTAAATCATCTTGTGATTTATTTGAGTATCAGAAGTAGTGAAAAGATATGAAGTATACTTCTAAAATATATACAAACTATGCGCTACATTGTTCTTAATAATATTTTAAATCTAAGAAAAAGTAATTTAAATACCCATTCAATTAAATCTACAATAAACTTCTTTTTCGGAAAAATGTTTCTTCGACCAAAATCTTGCATTTTGTTTATCAAATTACACAAGTTGTCTGATAATTTTGCCAAAAGACTATAACCCTGAAACCTTAATCTCGGGTCTTGCTGAATAAGAGGAATAGAAATATTGGAAGCTGAAGTATTATTCGTAGACTTTGCTAGTAATGATGACAATAGTAGATTTCGTTGTTTTTGTAGGATTTACAGATCTTGTTCTTGATAAAATTGTTTCTCCAGATTTAGGTGCAAACTTTGAGATAAATAAGGTTGTAATTGCAACTGTTTTGATTGCAATATTTCTTCTTTAAGTCGCTTTTTTGAACTAGACTTTATGATATCCTCATGATAAATCATGATTGATGAATCATATTATATTAGATATTTATGAATTGATTAAGTAAAACTTGGTTTTGTTTCCTTAACTAATTTTTTTTTATACTATATATGTATAAGCTGCATATCCTTATGCTATAAGGAAATGCTATAAGGAAAAAACAAATTATTACGTGATTTAATATGCTTTTAGGTCATTTTATAACGAATTTAAAAAATAATCATCGATTAAATTAGTTAAAAATGATATTTAATTTCTCATTATAATAACTCCTTTTAAAATGAGCGTATTATGTTTTTTAACTTGAGTGAATATAGTCAGATTTTTATAATAATTAAAATGAGCTCAATAATTAAAGGTATCAAGTTATACTTTTTTCTAAAAATAGTTTTTGTTAATATAATAGTACCATATACAACTGAGTATTATAATGTTTAATTTGTGAGCAGAAAATCATTTTCCTTTGTTATAAGCAATTTTTAAAGTGCACGTGTGTGCTGACCAATCACGTAGTGTTTTTGTGGATGACTGCTCGTTTTAAGCAATCCTTTTTATGTATATATATAAAAAAAAGTACTATGGGACAATAATTCAAAGCAATCAATTGCCCATGGCTGGGAAAAGATCTACAAAAAAATATACAACTTTTAAAATAAAATTTACACATAGAACGACATAGTTTTTAGTAAGTATAGTATATACTTACTAAAAACTATGTCGTTTATATTTAGTAGTATATATATATATATATATATATATATATATATATATATATATATATAGTGTATATATATATATATATATATATATATATATATATATATATATATATATATATATATATATAGTGTATATATATATATATATATATATATATATATAGTGTATATATATATAGTGTATATATATATATATATATATATATATATATATATATATATATATATATATATATATATATATATATATATATATATCCTTATAGTGTAGTCGAAAGAGACTTTTATGGTAAAAAAAGTCTCTTTCGACTACAATTTTTTTACCTTGCCTCTTAAGCTGCATTTTATTGTTGTCGAAATGTCAAAGCAATTAAATTAATGCGGAAGTACATTAAATTTTAGTGTTTTTTTAAAAAACCGCAATAATAATGACTAGAAAGTTTTTTTTAATTAGTGGTGTTTTTGTTATTGATTTAATAAAAAACATTTTTTAAACATGCGTAAATGTTGCTACATCGACTATCTTATAGCCTGACTCGCAACGGAGTGCTGCTACATCGACTGACAAATAGCCTGACTCGCAACGGAGTGCTGCTACATCGACTGACAAATAGCCTGACTCGCAACGGAGTGCTGCTACATCGACTGACAAATAGCCTGACTCGCAAGGGAATGCTGCTACATCGACTGACAAATAGCCTGACTCGCAATGGAGTGCTGCTACAACGACTGACAAATAGCCTGACTCGCAAGAGAGTGCTGCTACATCGACTGAGGGTTTGGTTTGGCCAGGCAGTCTATCAATTAAAAAAAAAAATTTAATTTTTAAAACTTTTTCTGGTCTGGTTTATTAACGCGCTCTTTAAAACTACAGTTTATGGGAAATATTTTTTGATGCTACACAAGAGACATGCAAGACTATATATATATATATAAAGACATGTTACGTTTCAGTTAGGTTCGTAAGCGCAATTTATATGGGTAAGTTGTGTATTAAATGCGTGTGTAAAAGCAGTTATTTGCGTATAATGCGTTTATGTTTACGTAAATAAACGCATTAGGCCTGTGAGTTTTTATTTTGGAACGCAAATGCAAAACGCAGTTATTTTTGCGTTTCATTGTATGAGAGTAAAGTTAACTTTTTTTGTTGGCAATTAGGATTTAACTTTTTTTGATAATAAATGAACAAAAAGAAAAATTTTAGTCTTTATAACAATCAGGCAAATTTAAATTTTGAATAAATTTTTATCTTAAATTTAAATTTTTAATCTTTAGCTTGCTATTTTATTTTACTTTAAGAAAGTGAAAAAACAAAACATTAACTTTTTTAGAAAGTTTTATTATTTTTTTCATATTATTTTTGACTTTAATAATAAAAATAACAATTATAATAACTTAATAAATGCTTTATTAAGATCAAGTTATTTTCAAACTTCAATGCCTTTAATGTAACTTATTCATTAAAGGGACTACCAAGTCCCAAGACATGTTGTGTTCATATTAAAGAGAATGTTAAAAAAAACCTCTGAGCAAATTTTTTTTAATTAAAACTAATTAATAAATGTATACTAAGAAAAAAAAAATCTTGTTGTTTTAGTCGAAGCTCGTCTTCTCCGTTTTTTCTGGTATTTTGAGTATGTAAAATAAACGCGATTTTCCAGGCGCATTATACAGACTTGATAGTTTAAAGTGCGTTTAATTCATAGTAGTTTTAGTGCACGACGTCATAGATTTTTTTTTTGTGTGTTTAAAACACCAATTGTTATTTTTTACATACAATTTCCAAATCATATTCATTTTTATTATATTTTAAAGTTCTAAAATGTGTTTGTAAAACAAAATTAAAAACAAAACAAAATTAAAAACAAAATAAAATTAAAAACAAAAATAAAATAAAAAACAAAATAGTATTTTATTTGCGCAACTTTTTTTAAATAATCGTCTAGACCACGTGTATTTTGATTTCTTTTGTTATTAGTTTTTCTTTCAAAATATTAGATAAAATAATTTTTAACCTAAATAATAATGCACTTTTATTAATTTACTTTGTAAATATTAAAAAAAAAATTATTAAATTTTTATTTTACACACACATGGAAACATAATTAACTTAAAACATCTTGCAGAAGAATAAAAAGAATATTCGCGAACACTAAAAACCCGCCAAATTTGCGAACAAACTAATTCTATTGGTTCAAAAAACACGCTGACTAAGCGAAATAAAGTTCTAGAGTATTCTGTTGAAATGTTTTAGGAATTGTATTATTTACGATTTGTTGCGTTTTGAGATATCTAGCATAAATTTTTTAAAGAGTATATTATCAAATGAACTATTACTTTAATATTATGGCTCATTCTCGGAGCCACATCTGTAAAGCCGTAAAACTTTTAAACTATTATCATTTGTTTACAAAATAAATGTTTTATAATATATATTCTTTAAATTGTCAAAATTTTGAAAGTTAAATGCAAATTATATATTTTATTAGTATATTCCTAATTTTTATATCTAATCTTAGTGCATGGTTTAATTAAATGTTTGTTAGATTTGTAAAAAACTAACGAACAATTAATAAAATAAACTTTTAATAAAATAAGTAACAATAGTTAGCTATTTGAGTAAAATTTAATAGTAAAATTTTTAAAGAATTTCTAAAATGTTTCCAATGACGTCATGCTCTAAAACTCCTATGAATTAAACGCGCTTGAATAAATTATCAAGTCTGTATAATGCGCCTGGAAAATCGCGTTTATTTTACATACTCAAAATACCAGAAAAAACGGAGAAGACTAAAACAACAAGATTTGTTTTTCTTGGTATACATTTATTAATTAGTTTTAATTAAAAAAAATTTGCTCAGACGTTTTTTTTAACATTCTCTTTAATATGAACACAACATGTCTCGGGACTCGGTAGTCCCTTTAAACATAAATTTTTAAAAATTATTCTTAAAAGAATTCCAAACCTTCGAAACATGCTGTTCATATTAAAAAGAACAATAAAAAAAAAATGTTTGTACTGAATTTTTTTGATTAAAACAAAAGAATAAATGAATACCAAGAAAACCTAACTTTTTAATTTTAGTTGAAGCTTGCCTTCTCTGTTTTATTGTAGGCCTAAAAGTCTGCATAATATGCACCAAAATCTACAGACTTAATAATTTATTCAAGCATGTTTTATTTCTAAGGGTTTTAGTACATAACGCCATTGATTTTTTTGTTTGTTTGAGCAAAAGATCGATTATGTAAACAAACAAAAGTCAATGACGTCATGTATTAAAACTCTTTGGAATAAAGCGTGCTTGAATAAATTATCGTCTGTAGATTGCGGCGTATAATATACCAAGTTTTAGGTTTATAATTAAACGAAGAAGGCAAGCTTTAACTAAAATAAAAAAGTTAGTTTTTCTTGGTATTTATTTATTCTTTTGTTTTATTTAAAAAAATTTAGCCCTAACATTTTTTTAAAATCATTCTCTTTAATATAAACACAACATGTCTCGGAGGTTTGGAATTCCTTTAATGATTAAAAAAACGAAATTTATTTTTTAAAATATAATTTTTTTTTTCAATCAAAAAAATATAACATATTTTTTTAATCATTGAGTTAATGGCAATTATTTCTTCTTTAATAATCTTTAATTTAAAAGCTGCCTTAAAATCACCTTAAAAACTATTAACCTTTTTTAAAAGTTAAATGAACAGATTTAATATTTAAATAAAACGTAAAATATTAGTAAATTTTATCAAATGCTTAAATATTTTTTATTTGAATAATTGTCTATATATTATTATATATAGATATTTAGACTATTATTATATATGGAAAATAACTATTCGAATAAATGACATTAGCATAATTACTATTGTGTTAATTTTAAAGGGATCCTAAACTGCCCAGACAAGTTGTGTTCATATTAAAGAAAATGTTTAAAAAAAACATTTGGGTTTAATTTATTTGATTAAAACTATATAATGAATGCACACCATTTAATTTAAAACTCACGTTTTAGTCGAAGCTCGCCGCCTCCATTTTATTTTGGTTCTCGGAGTCTGTATAATGTTAGCCGCAATCTGCAGACTTGATAATTTATACCACGCGTGTTAAATTCATAACAGTTTCGGTATATGACGTCATCGTATAAGCCGTTGTATCATTATTTTTTTTTGCCACAATCACCAAATCATGTTAATTGTATAACTTTTTACTAATCCCCCAAAAAAAGTTTATAATGAAATTAAGAATTAAATTTATAAAATTTATAAAAATAAAAACTTAATATATAATGAATATTTACAGTAAACTAAATATAAACTAGATACTAAAAGAACAGTATTACTAAAGCGCATAAGCTAATTTAAAGTATAAACTGAATAAAAAACAAGTGACTTGAATAAAACATATAAACTGAACTAAGTAGAAAATAAATATTAAACAAATTATTTTACTAATAACCGTTCAAATCAAACTAAATTAAAGTTAAAACAAATATTTGTACTAAAATATACGAAAAATAGTTGAATATGAATATAAAAACAGAGAATCGCATTAAATTGTTCGTTACCAGACGAACAAAAATCTTTTTGTTGCAACTGCACATTTTTTTGAATAACGTTTGAATAGCATAACATTGAAAATTAATTAAAATTCAATAATTTTAAAGTTTTTAACACGCATCATTAAACAATAAGAAATGCAAAGTGGTAGTGGTGTAGTTGTAAGAGCGCTCGCTTTGTAAGCGAGAGGTTCAGAGTTCGAATCCCACCATGTCCCTGGAAGTACGGCGCTCAACTTAATTTCTCCGCTCAGCGACCTTGCTTGTCAAGATTTGTGTTTCGGAGCTAAGGAGTTGAGAGAGGGTTGTACCACGATTTACAACAAAAAAATAATTAAAAAAAAATGAGTAGCCTCCTCGACTGTAGTGGCCCCCTCGGGCCTTGGGAAGGTGAATAAATAAATAAAAAAAAAAAGTGCTTAAAACTATCGTTTTTATAAGTAGTTAAGTTAAAACAAACCTCACTTAATGAATAAAAATAATATTTTTTCTTCAAAATAATTTGATAATTACTTAACTAAGTACTTAACACTTCTACAAGTTAAGTTTTACAGTGTTAACGCTGTTTTATTTTATAACTAATTTTAAAGTTTTTTTATGAAGGATTATTTATAATTTTTTTAACTTTGTGATAATTTTTTTTAATTACGCAATATATAGCTCTTATTTTTTCTTGATTATGTAGAGAATTTATTAAACCTTTAGAACAAACAAATTCTATGTGTCTAGAATGGAAATTTATGTACAAAAAAAGATAAATTGTAAAGCATACTTGAAAGCCGTTACCAGCGGCTTGCAGTAGTGAAAGAGTTAAACCATAACCATAATGTAAATTCAACTTAAAACGAACAACTCTATTAAACCATATGAACTAAATATAAAACGAAAAATTGCATCATACTGCCTTTATTTTTTCTCTGCCTGCGAACTCAAATAATCACAAAATATGTATAATTGTGTCTCGATTTTGACTTGCTTTTAAAAGTAATAATAAAGCAAGTAAAAAAAAATTATAAATATAAAAATACATATATATATATATATATATATACATATATATATATATATATATATATATATATATATATATATATATATATATATATATATATATATATATATGTATATATATATATATGTATATTATATATATATATATATATAAATATATATATTTATATATATATATATATATATATATATATATATATATATATATATATATATATATATAAATGTATATATATATATATATATATATACATATATATATATATACATATATATATACATATATATATACATATATATATATATATATATATATATATATATATATATATATGTATATATATATTTATATACATTTATATATATATATATATATACATATATATATATATATATATATATATGTATATATATATTTATATATATATATTTATATAAATATATATATATATATATATATATATATATAAATATAAATATATATAAATATATATAAATGTATATATACATATATATACATATATATATATATATATATATATATATATATATATATATATATATATATATATATATATATATATATATATATATATATAAAATACTTATATATTAAAAAAAAAACAACAACAAAAAAATGCTTAAAAAGATATTGCGCTTACGTCATATACCAAAACTGTTATGAATTAAACACGCATGGTATAAATTATCAAGTCTGCAGATTGCAGCTAACATTATACAGACCCAAAGACCAAAAAAAAAAATGGAGAAGGCGAGCTTCGACTAAAACGATAATTTTAATATCATTTGTATGCATTCATTATTTAGTTTCAATCACAACTTGTCAGTTGTCAAATCCATGTCACAACTTGTCAGTTGTCAAATCCCTTTAAATATTGATTAAAAATTGTTCAAAGTATTTAAACATGTAATTATTATTTAATACATTAATCAAATCAAATTTAATAAAATATGTTTAAATAAATGTTTAAAATACTTAAAACAATTTTTAATAATTATTTGTACACAAATAGTGTAGCAATTTGTGTACAAATAATTATTAAAAATTTTAAGATTTTAATAAAAGCGTTTATTAAAATTATAAAATTTTGTCTAGTGTAACTGAAGTAACATGGTTACGTCAGTAAATTTAGGCATTAAAAGAAATGCCTTTAAATGAAATACTTATCTTTGAATAAAACTAAAACAAATGATAAAAAATGATGATTAAAAATCATTGCTGCTTGGTAATTTTTAACTAAGGGAGGAGGGGGGGCGGGGAAGGGGAAAAAAAACAAACTCTTCCTCTTCATCCCCTCACATTACCAAAAAAAAAAAAAAAGCGGTATCCCCCAAAAAATTCTGGGTTCGTCACAGTAATGCAAAACAATATCCAAGCCTTTGCTAAGATTTATTTATCATCTCCAGTAATGTGTATAGTGAGTGCCTATTTCCGGACGCAGGTATAATTTACAAAGAAAATCAGAATTGTTTGCTATCAACAAATGCCGAAAAAATTATTTTCATTCAACATAATTTACACATTTCAAGAATTAAACTTGTTTTAAATAAAAAAGGTTTGTGATTAATAGAATCTTATTTATATTATATATAGTAATTTCTAATGCGATTTTTTTCATGTTTCAGGATTCAGTATAATAATTTTTTTTATATATTAAAACAGTTTTGAAATCTAACACTTTATTTCAGTAACATACACCAATGTAACACTTTCACTAATTTTAGCCTGACGTTTATGAGTTGCAGTGTATGAAAATTTTTAAGGTTCATTTTGATGTTTTGATGTATAAACAGTTTTGTGAGGACAAGTGATGTAAAAACATAGTTTTTTAACATCAGCTGTGACAAAAAACGATATTTACACAGCTGTGTGCAAATATAGTTTTTTTGAGATCAGTTATGACATATAAATATAGTTTTGAAATGTCAGTTATGATGTATAGAGCATAAAAATTGTTTTAATTTTAGATTAATTATTTAGTTTTTTTTGGTTATTCAGTTTCTCAGTCATGCTAAATAGTCAATAATGATCTATTGAAGTCCAGCTAAAAAGTAAAAAACTCAAAACATAAAACCTTTTTTTTGGAATTGAATATTTTGAGGATATTCCTGAATATGAAAGAGAAAAATTAATGTGAGGAGGACTGAGTTATTGAGAACTAATGTCAAATCAACAACTTAAACATTTTTATGATGGAGTTATGTCTCCATCATAAGCAAAATAAATTAAACATAAATTAACAGAATGCTGAAACCGATTAAAAAGTTAAAAAAGGTATGCTTAGTAGTGACAATTTTTACTTTTCGAATTTGTGAAAGTGTTGAGAACTACAATAATGAAATTTCTTGGCAACCAAGTTTGCCAAGAAATTTCATAGCCAACTTCTGAAAGCGCACAACTAAATGGCAATTAAATTTTTAATTTTAAATGGTTTTAATAAAATTTTCTTTAGAAGAGTTGTTCTCTTCTTTTTAGGCGGACTTTGTGAAAATTTGGATACAGCAAAATCCCTATGCAGTAAAGGCAAATTCATAAATTAGCATCACGTGAAGAATCAGAAAAGGAAATGTTGGAGATAAAACTAATTAAAGATGATATGGAGAAAAAAATTATGCTGGAATCAAACTTTAAATGTCTCCTCTAAAAGTTCATTTACCCAAAACCTCTAACAAGCTTTCACTTGGGGAGAGAAATAAAGGATATTGAAAAAACAGTTATTAAGAAACTTGTAACTGCTTTGGATGTCACTAAACCCGATCTTGCTGCACCAAATAACAGAGTCCTAGAAAAGATTCAAACCAAAGTTTGAAAAGAAAACTTAAAATTTCCAAAAGCAACTTCTAACTTTGACATAGGCCACAAAATCTTGGTCTACCAGAAAAGGAACAAAAAAATTTTTAGTTTCTAAATGCAAAGTTTTTTACGCAATTAAAAAATCATTATGGCCTGATGTGGTTAAATGGCATGAAATCAGCAAAGATGTTATAAAAATTGCGTTTTTACTGAGAATTGGAAAATGCCAGGTAAAAAAGATTATGTTAGTATCGGAAAGAAAAAATTAATGTCGAAAAAATCGATTTTGTGTAACTTAAAAGAAGCTCTATGCAGCATATAAGATAAAGTACCCAACCATAAAATTGGCTTCTCTAAACTTTGAAGTCTTCAGCCTAAATGATCTATTCTTGCTGCTCCAAAAGGTACACATTTAGTTTGTGCATGAACCATACTTTAAAATGTTAAATTGATGTTAAGTGCTGCACAGTGGACCCAGAAAGCAAAGTTTTGGAAATAGAATCATAACTAATGATTAAAAAATCCAACAAAACTTATTAAGGACTTTTTATAAAGATATTATTTTGTTGGTTATAGGAAAATTAAAATTTTTAATATTAAACTAAATTTGTGGCCCAAGTTTGAATTACCACATGCAGTCATTTTTAACAAATAAGTGTCTTTTGATAAATGTTCAAGAAAATTTATTTTTTTAGCTAAAAGAGTAATTAAAGAAGAAAAAATTATTAAGACAACTCATCACATCTTTTAGTCGTTTTGAATGTTATGTCTTATGAGAAAGAAGCTATAAAAAGTTTGTTATTTCTTTATTGTTTGCTTCTAGACCTTCATCAGATTGTTAAGACCTTCATCAGATTAAATTTTCCTCAGATTGCCAAGGCCATAACTATCATTAAGAATAATCTATCAATAAAAATATCATGAAGAGTTGGGTTAATTAGTGCTTATTTTGTAGTAATAACCTTGTAAGAGTAAAAACTCTAGCATTATGTATCGGTTTACAAAGTGGTCCTGTTTTTTCAATGCAACGTATATAATCTATGTCACACCGAAACAGAAGTTCTAAAAACCAAGTTGTTTATAAACGAATGCGCAATATATACTTTGTAATACATACTAGATTTGGTTTGTGGTTTTAGTCAGTCTTTTTCATGTATCAAAACCATCCTCATTAAGTAGTTTTTTGTTCAGCATCCACATTTCTTGTGATATTTAATCAATTGGGAACTCTTTGTCAACTCTCTCAATATCTGTCCATTTAAAACTTTTTGTTTTGCAAAGTACACAACTCTAGTCCATGAGTTGTTTAAATTTTAAAATTTTATTTTGAATATAAACTTTGACAATAAGATTTTTGACTAACTGACAACACATTCCTTTAGCATTTAATTCTTCTTTGCATTATCAGAAGTTAGAATAATAAGATCTAGCAAACCTTGATAAGTTTCTGTTTCCCTTATGAAAAACACAGAACCTAATGGTTAAAGAATTACACCTTTGTAGTACAATATAAGGTACAGAGTTACCATTGGAGCAAGAGTCAGAGTTTAATTTTGTAAAAGATTTGATATAAAATTTCAAAGAAAGATCAGAAGAGTTAATCCTAGAAGATAAAGGGTTGATGACTCATTGAGTACATTACCGTTCATAAATATAGGAAGGTCTAAATTATTGCAATAACGATTGGCTGAAAAAAATGAGTTTTTATCTGAATTAAAGTTCACCAGCTACTATGAGCCCCATACTGTAGCAGAAGTGAGATCTTTTTCAAGCTCAAATACCACGTCGAAGCAATCAGATAGAGTTGGCTTCTTATCATGACAAGAATAAATGGTAGTATCATCATCAAACAATGCCACCTTAGATATGAGAATATCTGGAAGATCTTTAATGTAAATTAAAAATAGTATCAGGCCACATATTGAACTTTGAGGAACCCTTGAAGTTACAGAATAAGAAAAGTGTTGTCCATCGAGGACAACTTTTATACTACAATTGGAAAGGAATGAATCAATAATCTTAAAGATGTTTAAAGATACACTGTAAGAAGAAAGCTTATAGAGAAGACCAGCATACCAAACTTTATCAAACACATTAGAAACGTCAAGAGCTATGGCCTTAAACTCTCTACCTTTATCTAATGCACAATAAAACCTATCGGTTATTAATGTTAGCAAATCAGCCATAGAACGAGAAGATCAAAATGGAATTACAGACTTGCCCTTATTATTGATACTATTAAAGATTCTCCAGAAGTCACGAGAGCCTAATTTTTGTGATGAAATACAAGATTTCATGACCTGAGAATAGCAGGCTTTGGCGTTAGACAAAACCATATAACAATGGTTCCTAGCAGTAATAAACAGACGTCTATTTTCTGGAGAATTGTTTGCTGATAGATATGGAAGTAATGGTTTCAATTGGCAATTGCAGCAGCACAATATGAGGAAAACCATGGAGAAGAGTAAGGCTTGATCTAGAATTGCCGAGAGGGAATAAAAGATTTCATGCCAGAATGAATCCACAAAATTATGTAAGAAGTACATTTGTTAGCAGGAAGACAAAAGATTTTTACCCAAGGGTCATCACAAAGAAAATCACGGAAAGAGTCCCAGTCAGCTTTAAGGTCGTTGTAAGATGTAGGATGATAGGGGGATGATAAAGAAGAATGATATAATAGTTTTAGAGAGATTAAACTGTGATCAGAGGCACCTAAGGGTATATGTGGAGAAACTGACCATTGACTAGGATCAGAAACAAGACATAAGTCGGGTAGAGAAGGTAAATAATTTGGGTTATCTGGAAAGCGAGTTGGAAAGTTGACTATTTGAGTTAGGGATTGAGAAAGGCAAAAGTTGTAGGCTTTAATGCTTGCAGAGTCACTGACACTAGAGCCAAGCCATTCAGTGTGATGAACATTAAAGTCACCAACAACAACAATATTGGCTGATGGATAAAGAGAGAGAGCTTGGTCAATATGATCAGAAATAACATCAAGAAGAGTGCAGTCTTGAGATAAAGGAGAGCAATATAGAACAATGAGAAAGGTGATAGAGTAGAGTGGCGCTAAAGAAAAGCATATAAAAGAATAATCTGTAAATTCAAAGCTAGTTTCCTGACAAATGGGTCAAGTCTTACGAATGTAAATGCCCAGGCCAAGCATGTGACTATGGAGTCTTTACTAAATAAAGAAAGATAACCATCAACACTAAGATCACAAGACAAGACAGCTGAACTCAAATTAGTCTCACTAAGAACAAGTAGTTCTAGTGAAATTTGTAAGAGATAAGACTCAAAAGAAGAATTATTACTTCAAAGACCACAAATATTAGTGAATGATAGGTTTAGCGAATTGGTGATGACAGTGGTTTTTTGTATTTTATAGCTTTTGTTACTTTTTTTAAAAAGTAACAAAAGCTATAAAATACAAAAAACCACTTTTTTTACTTAATTTTTAAATTTGTTAAAAAACTTGATTCGAAACATAAATAGTACTCAGTACACTGTCTAATAGCGCAAGCAATTGCCTCATTACTATTAATAATTCCTAAGCCATAACAAAGGGCTTTAATGTGGTCTTGGCAACGCACACTAAAAGTACAAACAGGGACACCATCTAAGCGCAACATGGCACTGTTAGTACTTTGATATTTTTCAGCTGTTGATGGAATCAGCCTCTTTGAGAGCTATCACAGAGTTTGGGAAACCTGACTACCGCCGGCCTCAGAACCATAAAACTGACTTTTAGAGCTGTACCCACATTAGGAGATAATAGAATGAGTTATCTAGCCATAAAAACAGAGACACAAGCAAAACCCATTCATCGAGTTAAGAAGATCTAGCATTCAACATCCTAAACTGGAAACAATATATTAAAAAAATATCTGCGCCAGCCTAATAGATAAAGAAGGGGTGCGAGGCTGGTCAACAGATAGAATCTGTATACCCCTTAAGTCTTTGCCTAGGAGGCCTTCTACAATACAGCAGCTGGATGCATTTAACATCTGCCCAAGATGAGTATTTTAATTTAGACACCATCTCTAGCTTTTACTCAACCAAGAGCCCCAAGGCAGGGGGTATTTTATGATGGAGTTGACATCTTCTAAGCTTTGCCTAAAAAGGCGTATCCTACAAGGCAGCAGGGCATGAATCAGATTGTACTGGGTTACATGTTACTAGTAGTAGGATAAACTGACCTGACATTTATTTTTGCAAAGCATCCTTATTTAACATAAGTATAAACATATAAATGCTTGAAGTTTGCTTCATGTCTGGAAGTTAGATTCTCGAAGACCAAAAAATGATGGTGCCACCCTCAGCCACTGCTAACTTGCAGAGTCCAAACACAGGACAAATTCTGTCTGCTCAAGTAATGTTAGAACACTGTCAAAAGTCAATCAGTGGGATTATGTTTTGTGTATGTCGCTGATGAGGAAATGGAGTATATACAAAACAAACTTACTGATAGACTTTTAATAGCATTTACTGGTGTAATATTCTGAGGATAATGTTATACTAAGAATTAAATACAACATTAAGTTTAAAGCGTGCAAACCGCCATATTTATTTCAAGTAATAATAATAACATGAGGCATGTGTGTATTATGCCGAACACGGATGTTACAACTGGAACAAGAAGTTTCTATCAATTCTATTTTGTTTTCTTTCAAATACAAATATGAAATGAGCAAAATCATCTGGTGATGATGATTTTGCTCTTACATATGAGTTTCTCAATATGAACAAAAATATGAAACTTCTAAAATAGATATGAAGTAACAATGCATATTTTTCGAATGCAATGAATTTAACTGGCTTAGTGTGGTTTCTGAAGTTGATAAAACGAATGATATTTTTTTGGCAAAGTTCATGCGTCTACATTATTCAAGTCTTGTGGCATAATCAAGACAATAATAGCTGGATGCCAAGAATGAGTTTTTGTTAAAACACCGCCAACATATTCTGGACGTCAGTACCACATCTCAAAAGAAGAAGAAACTCTGTTTGGACAGCTTTTATCTTTTCAGTGAAGGTTTGCTGATATTTCACTTTTATTATTTAAATATATTATTGTTTAACTGAAAAAAATTACAATTTTTGTAACATTTGCTTATTTCTTTACATTTTAATTTTTAAAAAAATTTGCAATTTTGTTTCTTATTTTTAACACAATTAAAAGTGTCACATAAATACTTGCACAATATTTTAAAACAATACTTAATTATTAGATGTGGTGGCCAGGGAAGGCAAAAAACTTGTTTTTTTTTTAAAAAAAAAACAGCCCAGTGAGATTTTTTGTTTGTTTAACAATAAAATTGTTAAATTTTCTACTTTATATATATTTTATATATATTATTTAATAATTTAAAACAAGAATTTTTCAAATTGTTTTCAAAAAGATTTTTAAAAATAATTTGAAACTGTAATTAAAAAAAAAAAAATCAACACTTAACCTATATGCATTGATTTAAGTCACATTTTTTAAAATTAAAAATGCCAATAGGTAGTAGGAGAAAGAAAGCTGGAGAATGGGAGGAAGTAAGTAAAGTTGAAAACAGTACAAGGGTTTCTAGTGACTATTGTCATGCTTTGCTTATCAAAAAGATAGAACAGGAAAAACCCCATTTAAAAAATTGCCAAAAGAAATTTGAGTTTCACACAAGTATACATCTGCTTTTATAGCTGGATCATTAAACTAAGTTATAACATATTCTTTGACATCTGCTAGTTCTATAAGCTTTCCAACACCTTGTAAGAAGCAACAGCTGATATCATAATACACTAACAAATATGGAGCAGAAAGAAAATATTGATTAAAAATTAGCAAAACTTTTTTTCAGTGCAAAAATCTTATGATTTAATTATGATAATTTTTTCAGTGCAAAAATCTTATGAAAAACAAGAATTTATAGACATAACCATTTTATCAATTTTATCAATAAAATCCACCACACCATGTGTGGAGGAGAACTCTTAGTAAAAGTTACAATGAAATACACCACAAAACGATGGTTTAACCCTAAAAGAGAAAACAATAACAATTATGAACAAAATGGATGGTTACTAATGATCTGATTGCCTACAGTGCATATAGTGGACTCATATCTTAACTTTTATGCATAAAGGATTGTGCATCAAATAAAAAAACAGCCAAGTATTGTACTAAACTCTATTCAAAAACATTTATTTTAGAGAAAATAGAACAAAGAAGTATTCGTTGTGGTAACATATAATGAAAAAAGATTAAAAAAATGTGGAAATTAATCAAAAAACATATTCAAATCTTTTAACATATGGTTTTCTGCACATACAAAATAAGATTTTATTGATGTTAAGAGAAAATAATAAAAATAAAACCATTATGTTGACTAAATAAAAATACAAATCAAATATTTTCTAGATGCAAAGTGACAACTGTCATCCTTGCTTTTGGGTAAAAAGGAGTTGTGAATTAAAAATCAAAAAATTTGATTTTTACAACTATATGCTAATTGGAATTTAGTTTTTTTTTCTCATAGTAAATCCCTGACAATTGAAAATAAAGATAAGGCAAAAGAATGGTCATACAATCATTATCCTGATTTTGTACTTGGATTTTGATTATATTTAAGAATTGTGATGCTTTTAATAAAAGAATGTTAACTGATTTTTTCAAGAATATTGTGAAATGATTTGAAAAATAAGAAATCAGTTTAAAAATTGTTTTTTAACTTTTTATAAAAGTATATAAAAAATGTAACTATTCTTATTAAAGGGATCCCAAACTCCCAACACATGTTGTGTTCATATTAAAGATAATGTTAAAAAAAAAGGTTTGAATCAAATTTTTTTGATTAAAAATAAATAATGAATGCATACTGTGAAAAACAAATGTTGTTGTTTTTGCCGAAGCTCGTCTTCTCCATTTTTTTCAACCACTTGGAGTCTTTAAATTATGTGTCGCAATCTACAGACTTTGGCAATTCCTTTGAACGGCGTTTAGTTCATAAAAGTTTTAGTATTTGACGTCACGGTAGACTTTTAACAAAAGAAAAGTGTAATTAAACTAAGCTGCGTTTTTCTACTGTAGTATTTTTTTAACATACAGCAAAACAAATTTATTTGTATTATTTTTCCAAACATCGCAAAAAAAATTTTGTAAAAAGTAAAAACAATAAATTATTTTTATTTTATAGGAGCAACTTATTTTTTACAGATATCTTAATAATTTTTAGATTTATATATCTTACTTATATTTCTTTAATTATTTAAATTAAAAAAAATATTAAAGCTTTACTTACCAATCTCGTGATTTTCATATGAGTATTTTACATTATATAGAACGTTTTATATACGGTCTCTGGTTTTTCCGCAAGAGAGCGCAGTATTATATATTCTGATTCTTAATTATTTTTATTTAAACAATGGGAACTATTTTCTAACCTCTCTGGTTATTTTTACGCTATGACAATTTTTTGTTTTCCCGTTGAAAAAAAGTATTTATTAACAATTACTTTCATAAACTGACAGTATTAATTAGAGATATTTAATGAATTGTTAACTTTTTTTATTATAAAATTTTTTTGATCACACTGATTTAATTTAAATTGCTAAATTTGCTGAATTGGATACGGATAAAAAGGAAATACCATTTTATTTTACATTTGATTTTTGATAATGAAATTTTTAAAATGTCAGCTAATCCATACCAATTAGAACCTGTTAAGATTATGAAAAAAAAAGTACAAGAATACACTAAAATACAATACAGTTGACAGTAGTATCAGATATGAAAATTCGTGAAAGGATATGTAAGATCCTGATTTTGCATTAAAAGTACAATTAATTGCAACACAAGTCCGCATTATAAATTTTTATTATGTTTACTGTTCAATATTTTATAACCATCAAATTAAAAACATGAAGTTTGTATATTTTCAAATAAACAACACAATCTTGCATAATTTTAGGAGCATTTTATTTTTATTGCTTACTCGTTCTAAATAATAAGTAAATTTAGTTCAAGTTAATAATTCAATATTTACAGTTGCAATATAATAAAGAAATGGTGTTTAATACTGAACTTTTTATTGAGTTATTTATTTTTTTACCTACATTTGTTATAAAAAACTTTAGAACCCCCGTCATTAAAATAATTTGTTTTAAATATATTTCAACGTGATTATTCAAACTAATTTTTTTCGTTTGACTTTCCGAACTTCATGCAAAGCAAATTGAAACAAAATATCGTCTAACCAAATAAAAAAGCTGTTACTAATTTTATACGGGTAATTAATGTAAAACAATTTTTGAGATAATAAATATTCATAATTTATAAACATTAAATATACAGCGCAATAACAATTTATAGCAACGAACCAGCATAAAACATTTGAGGTTTTTAATATCTTTTTAAATGTTAAAAATAGAAAAAAAACACCTAAACAAATCAAAAAAATTTCGAATAAAAATAAATAAAAATATTTCTAGAGTTTCATATGTTAAAAGTCTACTGGGACGTCAAATACTAAAACTTTTATGAATTAAACGCCGTTCAAAGGAATTGCCAAAGTCTGTAGATTGCGACGCATAATTTGAAGACTCCAAGTGGTTGAAAAAAATGGAGAAGACGAGCTTCAGCAAAAACAACAACATTTGTTTTTCACGGTATGCATTCATTATTTATTTTTAATCAAAAAAATTTGGTTCAAACCTTTTTTTTTAACATTATCTTTAATATGAACACAACATGTGTTGGGAGTTTGGGATCCCTTTAAAGTATATTTATTTTAAGTGTAAAGTGTGTTCTATTTGTTTTTCAAAATTATCATTGTGAAAAATCTTTTCATTAAAAACAATATTGTGTTTAAAAGCGTCCTTTTAAAGCTAGCTACTATAAGATGTTTTCAGAAATGTGGTTATAATAGCTCTTAAAATCAAAAAATTTCTCAAAAAAAACCAGATTACCAGAGTTTTATTGTATTTTTTTGGCAGGTTTTATTAGGCAGGTTTTTTTAATGCCAACTCTTGTGGTGGTGAAACTAGTGTAATTAATAAGTAAAAAAAATCTATTTTTAATGTACTGTAATGTAAATTATATCAACATACATACTTTAATAGATATTAAGTATAAATATTAGGTATATGACAAAAAAACTTTTTTCAAAATTTTAATTTTCCTGATGTTGCATTTGATGAACTTTTACCAATAGATCACTGTTTTGAGGTTTATTTCATTGGATCACAAAAAAACCTCCCGCACCTAGCACCTCACCACTTTTAACTTTTTCGATTTTTCACTTGATTTTGTTCTCAGTTCTTACTTCCTTATGCTTGACTATGATTGACTATGCTTGAATATAACTACAAGTTGGAGAGCGTCAAACAGTTTAAAAAGTTAATTAACATAGAATGAAAAAGTTCGATAGTTTTAAATTGTTTTTATGTTATGTAACTCAATTATGAATAACAAATTTTAATGACTGTTTTTCAAATTAATGCCTGTTTGTTGTTGTTTGTTGTTGAGTATTTTTTAATGTTTGCGTGATTAAAATATTGAGTAGAAGTATTTAAAACGTTTTTTCATTATTTGCAGTATTAATTTGCAAGATCTGCTGTTTAGTGCTTCTTTTTAAAAATATGTCCTTTAAAATTCAAAGTCAAAATCAGCAGTGGAAGCAGCTGGTTAAATATGGACACAAAATTTGAAATCAAGCACAAAGCGCTGTCCTAATATACCACAGGTAAAACAGGATATTAACGACAAATTGTGTAAAATGCCTTCCAACAGAGATATCGTTGGAAGATTCTTGGGACTCTTTAATGAATTGAAAGGACGACATGATCGACTAACAAAAATATCCGAGGAATTGTTGAATCTTTGGCAGAAGTTTAATTTTCCTGTTCTTTCCAAACAACAAGTGTCTGCTAATGTTTACAAACTTATCACATCATTTGAGAAACACAGAAATGGGACCAAATGCAGTATTTGAAGAAAATATTGCTCATCTGTTCGATATAACAAAACCAGATGGAAATTGGCTTTGTAGTGAGGACAAACAACTGTACAAAGTACAAATTGAATCAGATGGCAGGGTGGAATATACAACTATGAAAGTGGCTCCTATGTCAACAATCCATCCATCAAAAAGGGCCAAAAGTACATCAGAACCCTCGACAAACCAAGCGGTTATCTCCGTACCACTTTCCTGCGATAGTGAGGATTCTGAGGAAGGAAGCAGCAGTGGTGACTGGGAGGCAGTTCCAGGAGAATCTCGCAGAAAGCGTGCAACATCTCAGTCAACTAAGCCTGCTGCCAAACTAATGTCTAGTCACTCTATGTCAACCAGAAAAATGTCATGGGTGCTTCAAAGTCTGGCTGAGGATGGAGTTTGTATCCCAACACCATCACAGTCTGGAGTCTGGCGTCGAACAATCAGAGATGCAGAACAAGTTAAGAACCGCCTCATGGAACTGATCTCTGAAGAAAAATTTTCTTTGCATTTTTATGGTAAGAAAATTGACAAGACTGAGTACCAAGTTGTGTGCTTGAAAAATGAAAAAAGAACATTACAACTTGGCATTTTGGTTTGTGACAGTGGGTCATCTGCAAGATTACAATGCATGGAACAGTATTCAGATGATTATCTCTGACACAACAGCTGTAAATACTGGTTGCAAGAATGGAGTTGTAGCCAAGCTTTAGAAAATATTTTGAAACAAGGGATTCGATGAACCTCAATAAATCGGCTGCCAACACCACATTCTTGATCTTGTTGTGCAACATGTGTTGGATTTCTTTTTTCCTATACAGTCACAGTCGCCTAACATTAACTACAAACTTATTGATGAGATTATGGAGCATTACGATGATTTAAAAAATGCCTACAAGGGCACAGCAGTGGTAGCAGAGTATGAGAACCTTGGCTGGAGAGATGACTTTAAATTTCTTTTTCAGCTTTGTGAAGCATACAAGTTTTACAAAAATGAGGAAAAATGGCCTCATATCAAATGGCACAAGCTGCCATCACTGCACAGTGCCAGGTGGAACTCAAGAGGCATTTTTGCGCTTATTGCATTTTTCATTCTTCCAAACTGGTGAGAACAGCTGAGGATAACTTGGGATTTCGTTGCAACTATATGGTCGCAGGCCTGGTTTTCAAACCAGCACTATGTAGAAGCGGCTTATGAAGACCTGCTGTCAGCAATATCCCAACTTAAGTGTTCCAAAACTGTGAAATGCTTCTCTACCCACTGGAAGAAGGAACCATCAGGGCTTGATATGCCTTGAACCAACATAGTAGCCGAAAGAGCTGTAAAGTTGATGGGGGACATTCGTTCTTTTTGCAGAACAACCAAATATCTTAACTGTAAATTTATTAATACTAATACACAAATCTGAAAGATTATTAACATTACTACAAATACTGTAGGGCAGTGTATTTCTAATGTATTTCTCATGTGTATTGTATATAAAGTTGACATATTATAATTAATAGCCTTTGGGCTGCTATGTGTTGTATGGTTAAATATGAAACTGTCTTAGGAACGGGAAGTTTTTTCAAGGTATGGTGAAATCAATGTCATTTCTGTGATATATAGGAAAAAGTTCATCATTTAGAACCCCAGGCTAATTGATTTAAAATTCATCATATACCTAATAAATATACAAGTAAAGAAGTGCAATATATATATTTTTTCTTTCATAGACCTAAAATTTTCTGCTCTTATTTCATAATTAGAATCAGGCAACTCCAAAAATAAGTGAGATATGATAACATAACAAATAATTTGGCTGACAATATTTTGAAATTGAAAAATTATTATCAGATATTTTTCCTTCATCTTTGATTCAACACATAAATTATGATTCAATTTTTAGTCATATTCTATTCTTTCTATTACAACTTAAATTATTCACACAAAAAGTATAGCTATAAAATCCATAATGGAGAATGTGAACCCAAATAAAGATTTTTTTTCCTAAAATTCAAAATGACATATCTTTAATATGCTTAATTAGACCAAAACCATCGTTTTTTGTTAAGATAAGGCTAATTTTTCCTTCTTTTTTTGAAAAAAAAATGAACCTGTGAGACTTGGGATACTCTGGGAGAACAGAACAAAAAAAATGATTGTCCATTTTAAAATCAAAAAACAAACATTAGAAATTTTAAATAGCAATATTTTTTCTAAATTTTTGATTTCTATCTAAAAAATGGTAATGGGTGGTAATGGTCAGGTGGTGGTCGGGTGTCAATTTTTAGCTAAACTCTTCTACTAGAACTTAAAATATTCATTAAAAAACTACAAAAACCATAATGGTTGGTCATAAAAAAGAAGTTGGTCATAAAAAAGAAGTTGATCAAAAAAAGAGCATTTTAGACTGAATTTTATGTTATAACTTTTGAACTGTTTTACATTTTTGAACTGTTTTACATTTTTTTCATGTTTTAATAATATTACTGGTTAAAATTTAAAGAAAATCTGAGGGCTGATTTAAATGACTGCCTTCTTTTTACATGGAACTACCTAGTGGTTAAGTTTTATAAACAGTTTACCTAGCATAAGGTTTTTCATATAGTTTACTTGCCATAAATATTTTATAAATACTTTACCTGGCATTATTTGTTCTATAAATAGCTTACCTGGCATTGACCAACTAAATTTTGGAGTTTCTTTTAACTTTGCAGCAAGGTATTCAGAACAAAAAACAAAAAGATCAATGACATGACTAGAGTTTTTGAACAACTCCATTTTAATAAAAAGCTTCAACACTTTTTGCAACAACCTTTGATCTACTAACTTCATAAATGCACAGAACTTTTTTGTCAACTCGCTTGTATCAATGACTTGATTCAGCTTTAAAATGGTTGTTGCTAATTTAAACAATGCTTTTTTTTTTTTCTTTAAATCTTCTTCAAGTCTGTTTGTATTTGGTTGTACCTTTATATGAATTTATTTTTATTATATAAATATTTAGTTGTACCTTTATATAAATTATTTTTTATTATATAAATATTTAAATAAAAATTTAATATATTATAACAATCATTTAAATTATCATGCATTTTGCTTACTTGATTAGTAAATTCTTTAGCTATGTCCAAAATAGGAGCTACACAGAACATAAAACACTCTACTGCGTTTTTTTCTTCTTTGTTTTCAAATAGAGTCTATTTATAAAATAAAAACTAGGTTTTAATAAAAGTTGATGGCCTGTTTAATTTGAATAAATTTTACCTGGACAAGAAAAATAAATTTACCTGGACAAGATTACAATTGTTCTCTAAATTTTGAAAAGTTACAGGGACCAGAGCCTCTTTTAGAGTTTCTTGTATTAAACACCAAGAAAATGATTTTATGATGAGTTTTATATTGTCAAACGATAATTTCTTTAAAAATTTAGACTGTTTGCAGGTCAAGAATAAATTTAGATTATCAAATGTTTTTAATTTACAACACATTTCAATAATACTTTGTATAGAAGTATGACTAAGATCATTATTTAAATGATGGTCTGAGTAATGGTGGTCTGAGTAATGGTTTAATGGAGTAATGTTTGAGTAGTTGATGTGGTCTGAATTGTTTTCAGTAAATTTGTTTACCAAAATACTCAAGATAGTCAAACAATCAGGGTTTTCTTCTAAATAATGCTCGTTATAAAGTATACTGACTGCAAAGTCCATTTTTATTTTAAAAAATGTGGTGATCTCAAATTTCTTTGGTAAGAAAACTAACAAATATTTATGATAAGTAGTGGTCTTTTGGGTGCCCTCATTTCCAGTATACTCTATTTCTTCTTCAAAATCAGATTCAGCCCACTTACTTTCGTCTTCAAGTTTAGCAAACGGTTTTCTTGATTTGCTATCAGGATCAATAACATGTGTGAATATATTTATTGAAATGTCACTGAATTCATACACATGCCCACAAACGCTGTACCATTTGTCAATTTCACTTATACGTTCATATTCTTCCCAATCAACAGTTGTATCATATGATTTAATAACTAAATTTGCACGTGCAATGAAAAAACTCATTTTTTTGTCTGATGAAAGTCTGCTGTTTGCATTTTTTAGAAGATTGAACCGAAAATTATCGATACCTTTAATTTAATTATAATAATATTATATATATATATATATATATATATATATATATATATATATATATATATATTTAATACATTAAAAATAATTTTATGTTTTATTGCATAAAACATAAAATAACTTTTGTATAAAATAATTTTTTAACAAAAAAAAAAAAAAGAGTAGTTTTTATGGTTTTTCTTTTACATTTTTATTCAAAGTATTTTTTTTTGAAATTTTTATAAAACTTTGCTTCTTTGGAGACCCAAAATGACACACATCTCAAATTTTTTTTTGGAGATTAGGATCTTGTAGCAAATTTTAGAGATGCGGCGGCCCGCAACTCTAAAATTTTTTCAAATGTGATTATAATGGTCTAAAGTTTCTTTTAGATTGTTGTGGATCTTAATTTTTTCATAATTGTTGTTCAAATTAAAAAAAAAATTGCAAAAAAAAAATAATTTTGCACAAATACGCAAAAAAAGAATTTTGCGCAAATATGCAATAAGTTTTTTTTTTTTTTTTTGCATAAATTATGACAATTTTTTTTTATTTAAAATAATGATTATGAAAAAATCAGAATACATAACAATCTAAAAAAATTTGGACTATTATGATAACATAAAAAAACTTTTTTGAGATTTTTTGAGGTATTTTGCTGCTTGAGCCCAAGGTAATATTTTTAGAATTTTTTTTGTAATCTTTTTTTTTTTTATATTTCCCCTAAATTGGCTACTTGTGTATTTGCATTTTAAAATTTTTATAGTTAGTTGGGAAAAACCGGCCAGATTTTTTAGTCGTTTTGAGAACATTTAGGTTTATGTATGATTCCTTGTTTGTCCACAAAATAATAAAGTTCATTATTTTATCGTAAATTTTAAAATATTTTGTTTTATGGACATATATGGAAACATACATAAACTCGAATGTTCTCAAACATCTTTGTATGGAAAAATTAAAAAAGAATATTCGCGAACACAAAAAAACTCGCTAAATCTGCGAAAAACTAATTCTATTAGTTCAAAAAATACTAACCGAATGTTCTAGAGTATTCTGTTTAAATATTTAAAAAAATTGTATTATTTTAGTTTTGTTATATTTTTTAAAATATTTTGTTTTATGGACATATATGGAAACATAAATAAACTCGAATGTTCTCAAACATCTTTGTATGGAAAAATTAAAAAAGAATATTCCCGAACACAAAAAAACTTGCTAAATCTATGAACAACTAATTCTATTGGTTCAAAAAATACCAACCAAATGTTCTAGAGTATTCTGTTAAAATATTTAAAAAATTGTATTATTTTAGTTTTGTTATATTTTTTATGAGATTTCTAGCATAAATTGTTTTAAGAACATACTATCAAACGAACTATTATTTTAATTCTCGAAGCCACATCTACAAAGCTATAAATGTTTTAAACTAACATTATTTGTTTACAATAGTAAATATTTTAAATTTATATTTTTTAAACTTTTTTTTAATATATTAAAATATATATTTTATTAGTATATTCTTATTTTTTATATATAAGGAATGTATTTTTTATGTATGTAATGTATTTTTATGTATTCAATGTATTTTTATTTATGTAATGTATTTTTATGTATGTATTTTTTATGTATGTAATTTTATGTATGTGTATTTTATTCAAATGTTATCTTTAAAGCAATTTGTGCGATTGATTTTGTAAACAAAAATACTTTCAATAATAACTGCGTTTTCAATGAAATTATTAATAATCATCTAAGTTAATACAAATAATTTTAACCACTAATCCATTTTCCTCAGTGTACCCAATAACCGACTCTTTGAAAAGTTTTGAAGCTCTTAAAAATTGGTTTACTAACTTCAATTATTTTTGCCTCAGCCATTTTTACAAACTCGTTATACTTAAACTTTACTTTAAAAGTTTTAAACTTTACTTTAAAAGTTACTTTTTTCTGTTTTAAATACTTGTTGAAATTATAAAGCCCACTCACTAAACATCATCAGCGGTATTGTGAAGCAGTTCGTTTCCTCCTCACAAAGTAATTTAATGTTTTTAGTTAACTTCTATCTAGCTAATTGAATTTCTACAGTAACTCAATGATTTAATTATTTCATTTGTTCATCTTACTAAGAAGTATTGTTTCAAATGTCTTAAACTTTACAAACTATGCGAAGCATAAAATAGTTATTGAAAAAAATTTTTTATTAATAAATAAATCATCTAGTGTTAGTTTTATTGGTTGAATCTTGTTGGACTTTTCACGGCCAGGGGCCGCATGATTTTGGTGGTCTTTTTTATGTGCCGTAAAAATAAAAAAAAAAGCGTAAAAATAACTAAAAAAAATACAGAATGGTCCTTTTGACTTTTTTGTGGCCCCTAATATTGTGAGTCTTGAGGCTATAGCCCTTCTACCCCCCCCCTACCTCCTCAATCCAGCACTGAAAATAAGACATAAATATAAAAATTATATATACTCTTTGATAAATCGAAGAATATTTGTTCCCTTATTAAACAATCATTAATAGTAAGTTGTTACTTTATATGAAAAATGTCGCTCAACTTAAAAAATTTTTTAAAAAAATTTTAAAAGAGCGACATTTCAAAAATATTTGCTCTAATCGTATTTATTTTGCTTAAAGTTTTTTTTAGAATTATTTCTGTAGTCAATTATCTCAATAAAGATTTCTCAATAAAGTTTAAGTGTTAGTATAATATTTACGCAAAGTTGGACAGGTGTCCAGAGAGGAAAATTTAACTAATTTTTAGAAGAAAAATAATTTTTTTTAAAAAGTTATTATTATCTATGAAAATTTAAAGTTATTATTATCTATGAACATTTAAAGTTATTTTTATGTAACGAAAACATTAAAGTTATTATTATGTAACGAAAACATATCTTTGAAAATATTTTTAAAAGTTATTATTATCTATGAATAATTAAAAGGTATCATTTGCTATAAAAATTTTTTAAGTTATTATTATCTATGAAAATTTAAAGTTATTCTTATCTATGAAAATTTATACTGGTACTCTCCACTTGGTTGCGGCATGAGTAGGTGGTGGCTTCACAACTATTAAAACACACACTGATCCAGTTCCAGCCAAGCAATTAAGCTAAATGATCTTTCACCCGTCCCAATCGATTTCGGGTGAGCCTCAGGAAGTTTTATTTGTTGGTTTTATCGTGGTTTTAGCTGCATTAGAAAAGCAGCTAAAACTACCTTAAGACGGATAACCACAGCGATAGTGTGGATGCAGGTGTTAGTAGATAGCGGATTTCGATTCATGGTGTTAGTAGATAGCGGATTTCCAACTATCAAAACAACACTGGTCCTATCTTCAACAAAGCAAACTAGTTAAATGATCATTAACCCGCTTCAGTCATTGCTGGGTCAGCAGTAGCCCCAGGCCTTGTTACGAGATTTCGCTGCGTAACGAAAACGCTGAACACATTTCAAAGTAACTCAACTCAGCAAATTTATTTGCTGAGTTGAGTTACTTTAGCGTCACTAGCCTCTTTTCAAGTACCGCATTATAATTAAAGTTATTTTCTTAACGCGCTAAAAATTAAAGACAGTTTTTTTTTCTCACTATAGCATAAGCTACAAATAAAATATAAGTTCCTATTTGAAAAATCGTTTTTATCATTTCTTTCTAATAGGAACTAAATTTTATTTTGAAAAAAATATTTTTTTTCACACAACGTAACATGATATTAGTTTATCTTTTTATAACTTTACAGTTGGTTTTTGTTTTTTTTATTAACTGTTAATAAATTTTTTCTTATCTTTGTTATGAATATTGTTTTTAAAAAATAAAGAGTTTTATCAGTTACCGATAACATATTCGTGATCATAAATGTTATGATCATAAATTAAACGTATGTCATTAAAAATTTACGTTATTCGAATTGAATAAACAATAAACATAATATTATTAATAATAAATCTTATTAATAAAATATTTACATCATAATAAATCGTGCATTTTTTAAATTACTATGACAAAAAATGATTTATATATTTAAAATGAATTTATATATTTAATTCCTTAAGATTGTCTTCTGGCATATCATCTTCACTGTCTATGTCATCAGCATCGCTGCATGTTTGTGTATCTTGAGTATTTGCTGTTCTAACTTTGTTAGAATCACCAACATCAGATTTTCTTTGTTTTTTCATTTATTTCAACAACGATAAGTCAATAATATTATCGTATTCATCTTTCGACCAAAGACTTTTGTTGCCAAGAATTATGACACAATCAGCAAGTGTGTCATGGTTCATTGATAGGCGTTTATCTGCTAATATATTTGTAGCAATACTAAAAGTTCCCTCGACTTCCAATTTCGATCCGGATATAGACATAATAAGAGAAACTAGAAGACATATATTGGGAAATTCTTTAATTTTATGTTTAAAAATTACATTCCATAAACTTCTTACAGGATGAGACTCGTACTCAGTTGTGACTAAAAGTTTAAGTTTTTTCCATTCTCGTAAAGCAGCATCTCTTTAAAACCCAGCATTTATTAATGAGACTTCGAAATGGTCACTAATTAACTAGATTTGCGTAACTCCCGATTCTTTATCTTCAGCTATCCAATGTATTGGATCAATAAATTTCATACTTCTGTAAATGGAAAATTCACGAGAGTAATCTTGAAATCTACTTGAAAGTAACTCATTAAGTTTAGGGAAAATCACTCTTTTAATTTCATGCATTTTTTGAATTGTTTTTTCAAGATCAAACTTATTCATCTCCATTGCTACATTAATGGAAGAACGATTTTTAGGATGTTATCTTTTATCACCAGCTCTTTGAAAGGAACCTTCAATTTTATTTTGATCAGTGACCAAATAGCGAATTACAAAGCTGTCATAAAATTCATCTTCTTCCCCAATTGATTTTATTTTATCGTCTATTTCTATTAAAGTTCGTTGAATAGTTGTCGGAATTTCGTGAGGTAATAACTCATTTTTTTCAAAAATTTTTGAAGCTGGGATGATAACTTCCAAACAGTCTAAATATAAACCTACTTGAACAAGAAATGATTGACATTTAAATAATTTTAATAGACCTTTTACTTTTCCAACTGTTTTGCCATTTTTTGGGTCACTTGCATAATTTTCATATGCTGAAAGAAAGGCTGGCCATGTCTCGAGAAGACTAGAAAGGACTCTTTTCCTGTGCCCGATAAATCTTGTACCATATATTTTTGGTAAAATGTAAAAAGTTAGAATTTCTTAGTAGGTAATAATTTGACAAATAAAATTCTTCGATCTTTATAAATTCCGTTACATCCTTGAATGTGTCTTTTATTGCCAATTCGATTCTGTTGTTGATACAAAGTATTTTCAATAACCATTTGCAAGATTTTTCTAGCTGTGTTAGGGCACCATTTTTTATACCAAAATTAACGTTTGGGTTGTCAGCTGTGGCAGAAACTAGTTTTTTAATATAATCTTCAGTAGATATTTTAAAAAATGAATTATCTGACTCAAAGACACTGTTAATACCAGCAGTAACTGAGTTTGAATCGCTTCCATAAAAACGTGACATTTCCAACAACTCAGTAACCATATATATTGAGATTCCATTGCGCTCTGTACGGACTAAAACAAGTTCTTTTTCTTTTCCAGTTTTTCGTGCTTGACTTCTGTCGCTAAGTATTGAGAAGAAGTTGCAATTTTTGAGAATTTTATAGCATTTCTCACGGACAGTATTGGCACAACATTTGATAAGTTCTCTGCCAGTAAATCCTGTTTCTTTACGATTTATGAAGTTTGATCCTGTGATGCGTGCACAATCAACCTGAAGATATAATAAAAAATTATTATAAAAAATTAATACTTTCACGTAATAAATTAGGAACTACGATTAAAGCTTAAACTTATTTGAACTTGTTTTTCATTTTTTCAAAATTAACATTTGTTTGCTAAAAAAAAAGTTTAACAAAAAGTTTAACTAAAACTTACAAGAATAGTAAAATGTGCTTGAGGCATAGTTGGATGGCAAGCCATTTCATAAGCTATTTTTACCAAGTTTTTGTAAAAATTATTTGTAGATTTTTCTTTCTCTGTCAATTTTGTTTCACATGAACTAATGTTGAGTTTGTCGGTTTCCACCTTATAGAAATAGTAGATAAAATTTCTTAAAAGGACATAAATGAGTTGTAAAAAAAGTTATCATAATTATATTAAATTTATGAAAATAATGAGGAATTCCATGGAAAGTAGACAGTTTGATGACTTTATTTTATAGAGGCTTTGTTGCATGTAGTAAATAATTATTTCATATTTAAACTTGAAAATGATTTTTATTTATAAAAAGTGAACTAATTCAAATTTTCAACATCTTTGTTTAAAATTATAGTTTAAAATATAAAATAATTATAATATCTGACTATTAACCTGTTGCTCTTTGTCGTTTGCTTTTGCTTCTTTGTTTTCATTTAGGTCTTCATTTGACAATCGGATTGCATTTCTGTGGGCAGCACTTTGTAAATGTTGAGAAATGCCATCTTTTTTAACGTAGCGTGTCCCACTTATGTATTGTAAAGCGATACATAAATGGGACACGCTACTCACTGATACACTTATTGCTCCTTTGGTATTGGCCAGTATATTCTCTTGATGAAGAGCACATACATTACAAAATATTTTCACAACATATATAATTCCATTTTCTACAGCAGTTTCTATCGGAAAGATTCCATTTTTCAAAAGTTTTCAAAGTGACTCAAAGTGTTTTTACTCAAAATGTTATCCATTTGATTATGTATTTTTAAAAAAGTTTAGAATGGTTGAATGATTTGTTGAAATCCTTAGTAAATACAGGCTTGGACAGGAATGGCATGCGATCGCACTCTGTAACTGACCACACTAATATTTTTATTTCTTTACAACTTGACCACCGCTATTTTGATGTTTTAACAATTTGAATGCAATAAAAAAAGTGTTACGTTATAAATGTTGATCTTTTCTAATGTTTTTTATTTTACGAAAAGGCTTTAAATAAAACCATAAAATTAATTATAGTTATTGTTTACATAAACGCTTGTGTAAATTAATAAAAAACGTTACATATAAGTTTTTTTTATGTAAGCATGTATTTTTTACAATAAATTTAAATGTTTGAAACTATTTTTTCAATGAATAAGTTCAAAAGCTTTTGTGACTACTAGCTTTTACACATTTTATGCAAATTACTCAAGAATATAAAATAACTTTATTTACTTATAAGCATGTATTTTGTTGATTAATGAAAAAGTTTTAAAGCATTTTGTAATGTTTATATGATTAATTTCTTTAAACTTACCATTAATTTGATTAAACTTACGATATTTTAAAATGTTTTAAATAAACATTTTATTTTTTGTAAACATTTTTTTTTTTTTGTTTCAATTTTGTTAGGAATGAATGAGTTTAAATCATTTATAATAATTTTTAAATTCGTTGCGCAAAGCGCTTATTAATAAAGTTGTAAAGCTCAAATTAAAATTAAATTAAAATGCTTGTTGGCAGTTTATTTTATTTAAATCACAAGCGCATTTTATTTATTTTTCTATTTTTACAAATAAAAAAGTTGAAATCCTTTTTTTTAATTAGACTTACTAATTAGAGAATGAATTTAGTAAAAATTACTATTTTAAAAAGACTACGTTATATTTTTAAACAATTTTTTTTTTTGCAACTTTTTGTAAAAATAAATGTTAATAAAATTTAAAAATATTATATACAACACTTTTTAATAAATTTATTAAAATTTGTTCATTTATGAAACCAATCATTAGTAGTAATTTATTACTTAATTTAAAAACATTTTGTGTAACTTTAATACCGTTTAAAAAGATAACGTTTATTTCATTCATAATTAAAAACGTAACAGAAAGTTTCGCTTCGACTTTAAGCTTTTATTTTCATTATAGTGCTTATATAATTTCTTTTTCGTTATGAATTTGTTTTTAGTTTCTTTTTTTATTAGGAATTTTTTTTTCGTTAGTTTTTTTTTTTAATTTTTTTCCTAGTTTAAGTTTAGTTTAGCGTTTCTACATTCAGAGCATTTTTGAAACTTTTAAATCATCAAAACATATAAACAATCGTGGTCAAGTTGTCAAAAAATAAAATCATTAGCGTGGTCAGCAATAGCGCTCGATCGCACGCCATTCCTGTCCAAGCCTGTAAATATGAAACTCCTTATAAACGAAATTAATATGTCGTAAGGAAATTAAAATAACTAACATTAGCTAGAAGTTTATTTTGCTTTATTATTAACAAGTTTCTGGTATCTTTTTCAAAAAAGCAATTCTAGCCAAGAAACAAATTTAATGCGGATTAAAAAATAGGCAGCCTAACTAAGTGTAATAACTATTGTACTTTAAAATCTAATTAAATATATGTCTTATATGTCTTCATTTTTTCATGAATGGAAAAATAATTTTTTTTCTCTCCTAATAGTTATTAACAAAGTAACATTTTAGTGGTGAAAAATGTTTTAGCTCTCATTAGCAAAACAACATCTTAATATCATTGTAATTACAGAAAAAACATTTTTATAAATAGGAAACAACTGATTTTGCTAAACATTACCGTTTTTTTAAATATATTTGTTTTAAATATATTTTTGTAAACCTTTCTATAAATATCATTGATAAAAGTTAATTTTAGTTATAATACTTAAACAAAGCAAAAATTCAACAATTTTTTTTAAAGAACTTGACTAGTAAGTATACATCTTATTAGAATAAACTAATTCTAATCGACGTTCTTTCTATGATCAATCTAAAAAATTAATGATAATGGAAACACGTATGCAATCTTTGACACTAAAAAAATTATTTACTTGTAAATACTAAATATTCAAAAAAAAAAAAATTCGATCCACTAAATTTTCAGACATATTACCGACAGGTCCAGCCAGGGGCGATTTTAGGAATGAAATAAGGAGAGTGAATCCTTCAAAAGTCTCAAAAACCTTTACCCATACAACTCGTGAAATCACACTAGGGTCTCGACAATTGATGATGAGGAAATGATTTACTAAACAGCTCTTCATAAGTACTTTCTTAAAGGGACGAAAAAAAGAAAAATTATTTTAAAATTATAAATAAATAAACAAAATACATTACATATAAAATAAACATTACTTGTGAATAAAGTTTATAAACTTATGAAATATAAAACTTAAAATTAAATGTGATGAAAAGTTTAAACTTAAAACACTTTATTTTCTTTAAGTAATTTAAAAAAAAAAAAAAAAAATTAAACAAACTGTTTCTTTAACAAAAAATCTATTAGTTTACAATTGCAGTTAAATGCCTTTACTTACGACTTTAATACTTCTGAATGAACGTCACATAAATGATATAAAAAAGAAGATTTAATTATTCTAAAAGATAAAAGTTTTTGCGTAACGCAAAACTGCTGAACGCGTAGGCAAATCGCTTTTTCGCAGGTAAAATGCGAGCTGCGTAACGCTTCTTAACAAGGCCTGTAGCCCCCTCAGCTAATTAACTACTTGCTGCTAGACCTTAACTGACACTTCACAAAAGAAGCAGAGCCTCAGAACAGTAGTTAAAACCACCTTGAGATGAGTCACCATAGCAATATACTAGACTGCGGGCGTTGATTGGTGTAGGTAGGGAGGTTGTTGGAATTTTTTGTGATTAAGTTTTTATTTTATTATTATTAATAATTTTAAATTATGAAAAAACACTTATGTTCACTTAAATTTAAATTTAATAAGAATTACTTTCTCTTCTTTAAGAATATTATGCACTCTAATTGTAGAATACACTACATAATATATATATATATATTATATATATATATATATATATATATATATATATATATATATATATATATATCCTATATAGTAATATATCTTATACTGCTGAGTTAGGTAAGCATGATGATGTCATACTCACCTAACGTCAAATAGCCTGCTGTCGGGGGCTTCAGTACATACATCGACTGACAAATAGCCATACTCGCAGTGGAGTGCTGCTAAATCGACTGAGGGTTTGGTATGGGTCAGCAACCTTTTCATTCATTATTCTTCGTTTTCCCTCATCGTTTTTTAAAAACGCTCACTTAATTTAGGCTAGCAAAAAAGTGAGCAATTGCGCATATAAATATGCTATAGTAGATATATATATATATATATATATATATATATATATATATATATATATATATATATATATATATATATATATATATATATATATATATATATATTATATATATATATATATATATATATATATATATATATTATCATATATATTATATATATATGACATATATATTATCATTATTATTAGGGTTAGGGTTTAACCCTAACCCTGATAGATTCTGTGATTTTTACTGATAAGCAGTTTTAATTAGTGCCCTGATGCTACCTTTAAACGTCAATAAACTTTTTAACTAAGTTTTATTTAAATGATAACTATTTTAGCCACAGTAATCTTAATACACAAATGTGAGCTGTGAGGCTTGATTACTTTCTGACCCCAAAGCCTAAATCTGATTGATTACTTTCTGACCTTAAAGACTTTACTGCTTTAATTGCCTCCATTACTTTACACCCCTGCCTTAATTGTCCCCTACTTTACACGTCTAAAATATTTAGTTAAAATTTTAGAGTTTACAAAACAAAAATTAATATAAAAAAGTAATTTTTACAACTTTTGATATAGTAGATACAGTAGAAGTACACAATACTTTCTTTTTTTTTAGCTTTAAATAAATGCAAAAAGAAAAAAAAGATCTCTTTTTCTCTGTTTTTGCCAAACAAATAAGGAATCAATAAATAATTTTAGTAGAGATATATCATATTCATAAAATGTTTATGTAATATAAAGTATACCTTTTAATGCTTTAACACCACTAGTCTTCAGTGAAGAAGTTGTGTACTTATGGTTTAACTTAATTGCATTACAATCATCTGAATCACTAAAAAACATGAAGCAGCATGATAGCTTTTCTAAAACTTCTTCTAGGTCTTTAAGGTCATGATCACCATTACCATCAATCCAGCAAAGTGAGTAAATTAATGCTAAACGATAACCACTTTTAACTGGTAAAATTTCATGTTCCACGTCCGCATAATGGGCAACAAACTGGGGATGGTACGGTGCTCGTTTTGTCATTTGACCAAAATCATACAAAGTCGATTCACTTTTATGATAAACAACAAGCTCACCCCCTTTTTATTTCAAAAAAATAAGATTAGGCTTCTGTATATAATCTATTACCTTACTAAAAATAAAAATCAATTTTTATAAAAAAAAGAGTACCTTCGTGAATGCTAGGTAATTGCAGAACAAGTGTTCCGAACATTTGCTTCTCTTTCTCTGTATCTCTATGCCTCTTAAAATGACCGCCCTCTTTGTACAAAAGTAATTTGTACAGCTTTGCTTCTACTCTACTTGTGCAACCCAATCCAATAGCAACTCGCTCTACTAACTTACTTAAACTGCTATTCCATTGAGGATTTTTGATCTCAAATTCGTCTGGATTAATTTGATACGTATCTCTCACACTAGTGTCAACAAGTGTTTGATGTTTTAGTCCATAAGGTGCTTGTTTAAAAACTCTGATGAGACTATCTGCATTTTCACCACATAGTGGCAGTGGTACATAACCATGTGACTTTATATATAAACCTGGCAAAGTTGGCAATTCTGTTGCCTCACCTCCAATTGACTCTTCACCATTCAAATTTACTTTTTGAATTAACTTGGGAATTTCTCTTAAATATTTTATTTTTGCTTCTTTTGTTTCATTCTCATAACTGTGAGTTGTTTCTGATAAGTCCTCCGAAAGCAATGATGGTTTCCTAGTCATACTTCCTTCGCTTTCTTCTCTTGAATAAGAAGATTTATCAGATTCGAGTGATTCCTCATCATAAATACCATATTTGTTATGATAATATAATGACTTTACATTATTACTAAATACTGACATTTTATTATCATTAGACAATGAGTTTTCATCATCATCAGACACTAAATTAATATCAGTCTGTAACTTGTCAACATCATCAGAAACAGAACCGAATTTATTTTTGGCATCTACAAGGTTGCACTCTTCATTGCGCAAATCATTCAAAACAGATAAATCACAATATGTTTTATAATTACTGGTTTCTAAAACATTTTTAGTCATATTGTCACCATTATTTGCCATATTGTCATCATTTTTTGTCATATACGAAGTAGAACTTGGCAAGTTAAATAGCTTTGGTAAACATATTTCATTATTTTTTGGTTGATCAATATTGTTTTCAGAATATTTTATATTCTCTTTATTTCCTAATTCATTATTTTTTTTTATTATGAAGTCATCTTCATAGCCAATCTTTCTCTTTAAAGGTTTCATTTTATCTACTTTATTATCATATTCAATCAATATCAATATTTCTGAAATAGTTATTACTTTTTATGAATATTTACAAATAGTACATGTTATAATTATAAGTAAAAACTATTCTGAAATTAATAACATTTAATCTATAATAATAAAATTTTATTATTGTAAGAGTAAATATAATAATAAAAGTGGTAACTAGTAATGGTCCGCAGGGTACCACCTTAAATTTGCTTCAAATTTTGACCACCCACAGCTTTTATGAAAAAAAAAAAATCCAGAAAATTTCAGCTTGATTGACCAAACTGTTTATAAGTTATAATTGAATTAATATAGACCGAAATGGGAAAAAATTTGAGTATCTGGGGCTTACAGTAGATTTTCTCGATTTTTACCAGATCATAACTGAAATTTAATAAAATTTCTAAAGCTGAAATTTTCTGGATTGTGTTTTTTTCATAAAAGCTGTGGGTGGTCAAAATTTGAAGCAAGTTTGAGTGGTACCCTGAGGCCTTATCGAAAAACTAGGTGATTTCATATGGAATAACCCAGTATTTATTTAAGGAGAGGAATAAACTGCTATTAAAAACATAGTATAATTGGAGAGTCATAGGGAGGTTTATTCTAAGATTTTATACTTGAAATTTTTATGGACTAATGCTCTTATGTAGCAGAATGATGTTTTAAGACTGGTACTGGTACGTACTATATAACCAGGCTTGGTTTTTTAATCGTTTTGAGAACATTTAAGTTTATGTACGAAACAAAAAATTTTTATTTTACGGACATACGTGGAAACATAAAAAACTTGAATGTTCTTAAAACATCTTTGCGCGAAAGAATAGAAAGATTATTTGCGAACACTAAAAACCCGCCAAATTAACGAACAAACTAATTCTATTGGTTCAAAAAATACGCTGATTAAGCGAAATAAAGTTCTAGAGTATTCTGTCAAAATGTTTTTGATATTGTATTATTCACGATTTGTTACTTTTTGAGATTTCTAGCATTGTTTTAAGAATATTTGTTTACGAAAATGAATGTTTTAAATATATATTAATTAAATTGATAAAATTATAAAAGTTTATCAATTTAATACTAAGTAACTAAGTAACATACTAACATACTAAGTAACTCGCGGATGAACAAGCATCGCGCCTGAGGTCACGACAGAACACAAATATATATAGCAAATAATTAGATATAAAGAAAAGTTTCTAGATATTGGTTTACTAACTCTAATTATTTTCGCTTAAGTTGTCACTCTTAAAACTCATTATACTTTTTTCTGCTTTAAATACTAATTAAAATTAAAAAACCCACTCACTAAACATCATCAGCGATATTGTGAAGCAGTTTCGCTTCCTGGTCATTAAGTATTTTTAACCTTTTTAGTTGATTTCTATCTTGATAATTTAATTCCTATAGTAATTCAATGATTTAATTATTTCATTTGTTTATCTTACTAAGAAGAATTGCTTCAAATATGTTAAACTTTTTGAACTACGCGAAACATAAAATAGGTATTAAAAAAATTAACTTTTTTATTTATAAAATAAATTAGGCTTAAGTAAAACTAAAACTTGCAAACTTAGTTAAATGAAGAATATTTGTTTCCCTTTTAAACAATCGTAAGTTGTTACTTTATATAAAAAACATTGCTTAATTTTATAAAAAAAATTATAAAAAAGCGATGTTTCGAAAATAATTGTTCTAAATATAATTTATTTAGCTTTAAGTTTTTTCGCGTTTAAAGATATTTTATTTGCCTATTTTTTTTTTTTGTAATTGTCTTATCATCGGTCCAATTAATCTTAGTTGCTTTTTTTTTGTTGCTTTTTAAAATATTCTCAAAACGACTAAAAAATCTGGCCAGCTTTTCGCAACGGAATACTATTCACGTGGTCAGCAATCGAGAGCGATCGGTCCCGCTTCCCGACCAAGCCTGTATAACCAGTTAAGTTTTGCTATAGTTGAGAGAAAGCTTATTTAAACAAAGCCACTGAACTAGACTTTGCAAGATCATGGTTAATGCCTAATACTGATCCTTGAGGATACCAGTGGAATATTTTATTTGAATAGATTTTTCTAGAAATACAGATAAATTTAGTCATATGATCAAATATTGATATAATGAGATAGCCAGAGATTTAATCAGGTGAATGGAAGTTTATATATATGTTATCAATAAGTGTCTGCAATTTAGCTGTTATGCTTGTTGGTAAAATTATAGAAGGGTCTAGAGAATAGGAGTTTAGTGAGTCAAGGTAATTAGAAATTAGAAATTGGATATGACATTATATCTTAGAAGATCCATATCTAAATCTTCCACAAAAAGAATGCTTTTTTTTTAGTATTTATTTAATAGAGGAATTAAATAAATACTAATCAATTTGCCTTGATTCCTAGAGGAATGTTTGATTTATAGAGGGATTCATAAAAGGATGTTGGTATATGCAACAATTTTTTTTTTTTTTGTGAAGCTTCATAGCTTTAACAAAAATAGATTCAAGATATTCAGAAGATCTTTTGGTCATTACAAGCTATGTTATTTAAATTAAACTTCAAAATTTTTAACTAATTTTTAAATTATTACATATAAATCCTATACTAACTATCAAAATTTTATATTAGACTGTTATTAACTTTATTTTTATTAGACTGTTGGTAAGCAGAAGATAGTATGGCTCAGGATATGTTTTTTAATTGTGCAAATTTTGTTGTTACATCAGTTAATATTGCGTGAATTTTTGGATAATCAAGGCACAAATAATAAACAAACAACCGAATTGAATCAAATCAAATATATTATGAAAAATTTTATGTTCAAGGAAAATACAAACAATACAAATATTAATATAAAGTTAAAACTTAACACATCATCATTATAATAAAAATAATAATAATAATAATAATAATAAAATAAAAATAATATTATTAATTGTATTTATTACTATTTTTGAACAAATATAAGAGTAAATACACTTGAACAAAAAACATTTCTATTTTTTTCTTTTTTTAATCATCAAGGTGCTACAAGAAAACAACCAGTGTTGTCTTTACTATGCAAATATTAATATAAAAAATAAAATATTAATATTAAAAAAAAAATTTGTGGTGCAAATAATATTAAAAAAAAAAGTGCAAATATGAATATAAAGTTAAAACTCAACACAACATCATTATAATATTAATAATAAAATAAAAATAATATTAATAATTGTATTTATTACTATTTTTGAACAAATTTAACAAATATGTAAACACACTTGAACAAACAACATTTTTTTTTTAGTCATTAAGGTATATTTTTATACAAAAAAATATTAAGAACTGATACATAATTAAATGAATTGAATTTTTTCAATTAAACTTTTAATAATTTGTTAAAAAAACAAGAATAATTTATTTTGTAAATAATTTCATTTTATTAGATAATACCTCTTTATTAGGTAACCAATAAATTTCTATACACTTTTTCAACTTTAAAAAGTTATTCTAAAAATCAGATTATAAACCCATTACAGTTATTTCCATTGCATTTACAGTTGTTGAATGAGCAATTTTTCTCAGTTTCTCAGAGCAGGATATTGGCTTTGTGATTAGTGCAACCATTTGAAACAACCAATGCTCCCAGATCTATTCCCAATGAAAATCGCAGACCAAAACTTGACAATCTATTAGTGATGTACCGATATCACTTTTTTGGCCGATGCCGATACTGATGGATGGGAAAAGACCGATACCGATGAATTAACTAATTATTAAACAGAATTGGACCCCATCTATTTGCTAAACTTGAGCCTCTTTCCCATCATTGTAAAGTTGTCTTTCTCTTTTCTACAAATACTATCATGATTGCTGCTCAAAGGAGCTTTTATCTGTAGTTCCATCAATCAAAACTCATTCTCACTTGACTCATTATTCATCAAAGTCTCATTCGTTTACTGTATGTCTCTTCATGCTCTAAAAACTTTTTTCTTGTCTAGCTTATTTCCCAGCACTTTAACCCTTCGGAACATTGTCCCATCTTGATGTTTTCCTGACTCTTGATGTTTTCCTGACTAATACAACCTTCAACTTTTTAACTCTTCTGTCAACCGTTTTCTTGATCTATAACTCTACTCTTTTTTTTCTAGCTACTCATAACTTGATAATGGTTGCTTGCGCCCTTGTTGGGAGAAAAAAAGAATTAAAAAAATATAGATAATAATGCTTAAATAGGTTACTTTTAAAGTTTTTGCCTGTAAACAAAGTCACAATAAAAATTAATCCAAAAAATTCTAAGTAATGCATAAAGTTTAGTTTATTTTTTATTCAATAATTATAATAATGCACAATAAAAATGTTAAAATGCCATCTGTTGGAAAATGGGTATAAGAGGCCGATGCCGATACCAATTCAGATTGTACAAAAAGTGGCCAATTAAGCCAATGCCGATTAATTGGTACATCACTACAATCCATAAAGCGTAAATAACCTTAAACCCAAATCAAACAAATGCTAAAAATTTTATTTCACACCATCTGTTATAACAACCAATCCGAAGAACTATTATAAAAAAAGAGACTTTATTGAAATGCTATCTATTCAAAACACTTACCAGGAGAAGTTTCTTCCAATGCATTTATTTCCTAATTACAGTAATTTGTCATGCAAAATTTAGGAAAAAGGTTTGAATTCATTTTCTTTAATACATGCATGCTTCGTAGATTGCTCTTTTTGTTTCATTCTCTGTAATAAAGCAACTAACTATTTGGTAATCAACATTTATTTTGACTACTAAAAAAATAATTGATAAAACATATAATAAGAGCATTTTATTACCATATTAAAGCACAAGTTGCATTGCCAATATGTTAATGAATATAAGTGAATTTTCTGACCCATTTTCAGTAAAATTCAAATCATCTTCTTCATTAATGTCTTCATCTTCATGTGTTTGATCTGCTATGTTTTTGTTGTGAAGTTGTTTTTAGATTGAAAAAAAATATTTACTGATGGATCCTCTATTTGCCATTATTTAGTGTCATTATTTAGTCAAGAAGGCATTCCTGGTTAATAAAAAAAGTTAAAACTTTTTTGTGCTTGTACCATATGTAATTGAATAATGTTGTTGGTCGGGAAAAATAATTCCTTTCTTTTTTCGATTTCTAGTAGATGTTTCATTTTGTGTATACTTTATAATTTTTTGGCGCAATCTATTGTTTTTTTTAAATAATCTAGGATCAATTTTGTGAGAAATACCAACAAGCGAAAAAATTAAGAATACATTTTTTACATTCTTTTTTTTTTTTACCTAATTTAATACCAACAAGACTGCAAGCAGCAAAGTATATACAATTTAAGTTACAAGAAAGTTACAGAATTAAAGTTAAATTAAAGAGCAAGCAGTTGACAGAAGACTTAAAAAACTGAAAGATGTCGAATTTAAAAGCATTGAAATACAAAGAAAATAGGTGGATAAATTAAAGTTCCAGCAATGCCCAATACATAAACATGCAATTTTTTATAAAAAATAATATGATTTAATATTCTATAATTTTTGAAATACTTTTAACACTTTAACTTTCCCATCAACTTTACGTACAATTCAGTAGTATCCTCAATTCACTAACTAAAACACTAGGTGAATTTTAATTGACATATTGAACAATATCATCAATGAAAAATATCATTTTACAATATGGTATGTAAAGTAACTAACTATGGGAGATTCCATGTGAAAACATCCAGGGCATGCAACCCTAAGTCTCAGATTTTGCTGATTTTTAAACCACTTAAAGATTTTAGTAAATTATGAATATCCTGAAAATTTTATCGTCTAATTTCAATCGGTTCCTAAGATATAGCTATTTTAAGTTTGCCTCCAACCAACGAAAATCCGCCATTTTTAAAAATGGTTTTGGTCCTAGTTTCTGTTATATGTGTGTTGGAAAGCTGAAAATTTGTACCTTTACATATTTTGGGCCAACGAATCCAATGAAACAACTTAAAATATTTAAAAACAAGCATAACACTTAAAAATTGAACGTTTACCACAATTTTACTGGGGCGAGTCCGATCACAAAAATGCCGATGTAGCTCGATTTTTTTTTTTTTTTTTTTTTTTTTTAGAAGTTGTTCTGAATAGTTAAGCTATAGTTACTACAAAGAATTGGAGAGTGGTCTTTTCTAAAACAGAAATAAAAATATGGTCAAATCTACTTAAATTTATTGCTAAAAAAACAGGTATTTTGATAAATTAAACTATACAAAAAGATGTGATAATTTGACAGTTCTGTAGCTGAAACAGTTTCGGCTATATCGAAATGTTATTTAAGATGTTGTTGAATTGCTCTTTCTATTTTTTTAGTAGTTTTATGGTTTAGAAATGTTTAAAGGTTGTAAAATTAAAGTTAGAATGCTTACTAATTAAGTTTAAATTTCTAATTCTAAACAACCTTGACCCCATGAACACATTGAATGAATCATAGATTTTTCTTGCATCTTTTTTAGAAATAATAATAGTATATTGATAAAATGGAATCTTGTGGGTTTGGAAAAGTTTTAAAAGATGAATGTCACAAAATATGTTTTGTTCGAAAACAAGGATTAAAAGATTTTTGTAATCTAGAAAAGGACTTTCAAGATACTTATATTTGGAGGTCTGGTTTGCTTGAGACTACATCATACGAAGAGATAAAGTCTATTTGTTATCATCATGAGCAGGTTTTTGGACCGATATTTCTACTAAACAATGATAAGTGTTGCGATGTTTTAAAAAGACACAAAAAGAAGGTTAAAGGTAATATATATTTTTCGATAATTCACCTCCTCAAGGCCGAGAAGGCCACTACAGACGAGGAGGCTACTTATTTATGATTATAACCCTCTCTTGACTCTATAACTCCGAAACACGAACCTTGACAAATAAAGCCGCTGTACGGAGAAACAAGTTGAGTGCGGTACTACCAGGGACGTGGTGGGGATCAAACTCGGAACCTCTCGCTTATGAACCGAGCGGTCTACCACTACACAACTACCGCATATATATAATTATTTATTATATATTAACTTATATATATATATATATTATATAAATTAATATATTATAATATAATATATATATATATATATATATATATATATATATTATATAAATTAATATAATATAATATAATATATATATATATATATATATATATATATATATATATATATATATATATATATATATATATATATATATATATATATATATATATATATATATATAAATTTAGAAGCAGGGTATGTTTATTTAAAATTAATGTTTTTATTTTAGGTCAAACAACCATATCTCTTGAAATGGCTCATGACCTTAAATCCAAAAATCTAGACTGTAAACCAGGATGGAAATTTTGTCGTTCATGTATTCAGTTTTTGTCAAGTCGCGATGAAGTTTCTGATAATGAAATGGATAGTGAAATTGATGGCGATGTATTATTTGTTAAAGATAAATCTTGTAATAAATAACAGTTAGACAATTCTTTAATATCAATTGAAGTCTCACCAATTAAAGTTCATGGTGTCGCAAAGCATCAACGAGTTGTAACAGCAAAAAGAAAATTAGTCAAAGCCTACACAAAAATGGAAGAAGGTGTAGCAAGTGCTTATGGAGTAAATATAGATAATTTAAGTGTAGCCTCAACTTTTTCCAGTCAATCTATGGATAAAAAAAAAGCAAATGATCTTGATCATTTGACAACTTTAATGAAAGAAAAACTTCAAACAAAAAAAAAAAAATATTTTGAAGTTTCTGAACATCTTATACGACGTGCTAGGAAACTTAAAAGTGAAAATGGAATTCTTGCTATACCGGATAAGAAAAAAGGCCAAAAAATACCTGACTTTCTTACAGCTTTGGTTCAAGATTTTTTTCAACAAGATGAACATTCTAGAATTATGCCTGGTAAAAAAGATTGTGTTAAAGTTAAAAGTGGTCCTCCACAACAAAAAAGATTATTATTGTGCAACCTTCATGAGCTTTATATTGATTTTAAAAGTAAATACCCTAATTATAAAATAGGATTTTCAAAGTTTTGTAGTTTGCGTCCAAAATGGTGTATTAGTGTGGGACCAAATGGTACACACTGTGTATGTGTTTGTATTTACCATCAAAACTCAATATTGCTTGTAAATGCTGTCCAATGGAATGTTACATACAAAGATTTAATGTCAAAATTAGTATGTGATACAAGCAATAATGAATGCATGGTTCATAGATGTGCTAAATGTCCAGGTTATGATAACTTAAAGGCATTTTTAGATGAGGAATTAATTCAGATTGATGAAGAAGAAGAAATTCAATTCAACCAATGGCAAAGTACTGATAGATCACAATTAATTACTCAATCAGTTAACTTATTTGAATATAAAGAACTAGTTGTTTCTCACATTAATCATCTAACTTCACATTCATATATTGCTAAATGCCAAACTCGCTATTTGAAAGAACTAAAAAATAATTTAGGTTACAATGAATGTATTATACAGGCAGATTTTGCAGAGAACTATCAATTTGTTATACAGGATGAAATACAAAGTTATCATTGGAATAAACAACAATGTACACTTCATCCTGTTGTTATATATTTTAAGGAATTTTCTAAAACGAATATTCAGCATAAGTCATTCTGTTTTTTAAGTGATGACAATGATCATGATACATGCTTTGTGTATGAATTTCAAAAGAAAATTGTAGAGTACATTAAGGAATATTTAGTTGGTATCAATAAAATTTATTATTTTTCTGATGGATGTTCTGCTCATTATAAAAACTATAAAAACTTTATAAATCTATGCCACCATAAGGAAGATTTTGAGATTACAGCTGAATGGGTATTTTTTGCAACCAGCCATGGAAAATCCACTTGTGATGGCATAGGTGGTATCGTTAAAAGAATAACAGCAAAAGCAAGTTTGCAAAGGGCATTGGAAAACCAAATATTAACAGTTGATGATATGCTTGAATTTTGCATCACCAATATAAACACAATCATATTTTATAAAATTTCCAAAGAAACAGTTAATGCAAGGAGACAGCAACTAAAGGAGCAATTTGAAACAGGAAAAACTGTTCCAGGTACCAGAAGTTATCATCATTACATACCTATTTCAAAATTTGAAATTAGTTTTAAAAGAACAAGCGAACACCAATGTGTTGACAGATTTATACTGTCAAAAGCAGTACCCTCACGGCCCTTCTTAAAACTTTATTTGGCCACAGAGAGATGATATCTGTTGGGTACCATTGTCGAGTTTGATTGCAGTAATCAAAGTCCCAACAACAAAATCAGGGCGAACATATAACATTGATGTGAATGATTATAACACAATAACTGATAAATTTTAATTTTTTTGAGTGTTTAATTTTTAAATTTTGTATATTACTTTTGTTTCTTGAACTTCTTTCCGAGTGCTCTATTTGTTTGGAGTCTTTGTTTTTTAAGTTTATTAAATGAAGTTTGATAAATATGAAACTAATGTTTTATAAGTAATAAATTTAAGTATATTTGAAGATGTTTTTATTTCTGATTTAAGACCGCAATCTGATTCTTTGTAATAACTCCAACTAAACTATTTAATACAACTTCTGAAAAAAAAACTAAATTTGCAATATACATCTGCATTTATATAATTCTCCCCCTTGAAACTTTTATTTCTGTTTTAGAAAAGACCACTCTCCAATTCTTTGTAGTAACTATAGTTTAACTATTCAGAACAACTTCTAAAAAAAAAAAAAAAAAAAAAAAATCGAGCTACATCGACATTTTTGTGATCGGACTCGCCCCAGTAAAATTGTGGTAAACGTTCAAATTTTAGGTGTTATGCTTGTTTTTAAATATTTTAAGTTGTTTCATTGGATTCGTTGGCCCAAAATATGTAAAGGTACAAATTTTCAGCTTTCCAACACACATATAACAGAAACTAGGATCAAAACCATTTTTAAAAATGGCGGATTTGGTTGGAGGCAAACTTAAAATAGCTATATCTTAGGAACCGATTGAAATTAGACGATAAAATTTTCAGGATGTTCATAATTTACTAAAATCTTTAAGTGGTTTAAAAATCAGCAAAATCTGAGACTTATGGTTGCATTTTCAAAAAAAATTGGATGTTTTCACATGGAATCTCCCTATATGGTATGTAAAATATTAACTTAAGTATAGTAACTATAGTATAGTAGACTTAAGAACGACAGCTGCATGACTTAAAAACTGACAAGCTAAATATTTATAAAAAAATCTTTTTAAAAAATAAAAAATATTTTATAAATTTTTCAAGACATTTACTTTATAAACAACTTAATAATAAAATTTAATTCACTTCTCCAATGACATGGTTTCTGTGTTTTAAAATTTCTACAATAATTAGCCTAATTTGCTTCTCAATGACCCTGATGTCGCTCTTGTTCTTTAACAAATTTTTTTAAAGAAATTTTTCTCTTTTCGATGTGTTTGGTTCAGTGAGCTTTTTATGAAAAGTTTATGAAAATAAACTTTTCATAAAATAAAATTTATGAAAATGGAAATAAATAAAAAAAAGGTAATTAATGTTTATAAATAATACAGCTTATGCAGCGACATGCCCTAAAAACTATTTACATTAATATGTAATTAGTTCAAATATTATATAATAATCATTACTGATATCTAGACTTCAATATTATAATCTACTCAATACTTCCAGACCTGCATTGAAATATATTGCATCTCAACATTGTCTCATTAAAACAACACCACAAGGTTGTTTTATTTAAATAGCTTTGTACCCTTTCTGCTTTGAATTAAAACCAGTTCTAATATTGGCGTGAATTATAAAATATAAAACATGTTTAAAATGCTATTCATAAAACTTTTTTTTATTGTTGACGTACTATAAATAGCAATAAAAATCCTTACCACCTTAGTGAACCACTTTAAAGTTATCATTTAATCCTTGAAGTATATAATTTCCTTCAAAGTAACTTTGGCTGGGCATTCAAATTTTTTTGCGCTCATTGATAAAACTCCTCATACGAGTGTGTTCGGCTATCTAAAAATATAAAATAAATACATAAATAACAGTTAATTATTAATGATTAAGTTACTATTTGTATTTTATTTTATTGATTTTGCCTTTATTTTTGTGTTATTCTTGTATATATTCTTTGCTGCATCAATACAATATATTCCACGCGAACAATCCAAAACTTACTATTAACATCTAGATATAAAACAATTTATTTTACACAAATAGTAATTAGTAAATTATATACTAAACAAACTTATATTTTATTTTAAATAATTAGAAAAAAAGTAAATTCCTAATAAAAAAAAGTACTCCTAATAACTCAAACCCTAAACTTTTAGTAACTCAAAATATTTTGGAATTTTTGTTGAACTTTCTTTTATAAATCTCTACATAACTCAAACCGTTTGCAATATTCTACCTTAAACACAGACTTTTTTAACATATGTTTTAACATATGTATAATAACTTAAAATAGGAACATTTGCAAAATTATATACTTTTTCATTTTTAGCATCAGCAATTTGGGAAGAAAAAACTGACGGAAGAAATGTGTTATGTACTCTTAATTTGAATCTGATGTTCACCAACTCTCAAAACTGATGCTTTGTGTCATTATCAGTACATTTTTTGCTTTATAATGTTCTATATTAACCTTTCAGATTGAATAAAAAGAAAACTTTTGATAAACCAATTTATTTTCACTTTTTAAAAAAAATAAATAAATAAATAAATTCAAAGTGCTTTAACTATTAACTGCTTAAGGCATCTATTATTGATATTAAATAAATAGAAAAAAGGTTCTAACCTGTATTACCAAACCTTTTGAGTGTTAAGCATGCTGCAAAGCAAACTGTATATTTTAGTTTACATTGTTTTATGTAACAAAAAGCCTTATTTTCATTTTTATAAATAAATGTGTGGCTTTTTCTGTTAGCTATAAACAACATAAATATTTTTATAGTTTAAAAACATTGAAGCTGGTTAGTATGAATGAAATGAATGCAAGTAAATAAATGCGTATACGGTTTACAAATTTTAAATAAAATTACTTGAGTATCACTGAAAAATATTCTTATCTACAAAAACATTCTAGGAAAATGTTGGAAAATGAAAAAGTATAACTTTGTGAATTATTAAGTACCTGACCCAGGTACTTGGTAATAAAATTAAAAATAATTAGAATGTTACTAAACCGATTATTTGTCAAAATATCTAAGATGAAAGTTTATTTTATAACTTGTATCATATCATAACTGACTGGGTGGAAAAATAATTTTTTTTTACACAACTATTGCACCTCATTTTAAATAGTGTAGTTCATTATTCTCAAATGAAAAAGATAATAATATAAGAGAATGTAATATACAAAAAAAGCTACGGGAACTATATTTTTTTAGTAAGTGGTACATACGTAGTAAAAATTGGTTAATTCCATTAGACTTCTATATGTAGAAGAAAGTATTCAAGTGAAAGTATCGACAGTTGGTATTCAACAAGAGTATTCACTTTTTTAAATAATTTCATCATTTTAACCAATGATATCCCGATTCAACAATTTTATAATATTTTATATTTTTGAATCTATTTTAAAAAAATATTATTTTCGAATGTTATAATTATTTTAACATGTAAACTTACTACTGTCTTTCAAATGTTATAATTATTTTAACATGTAAACTTACTACTGTCTTTCCAATGTTATAATTATTTTAACATAATTATTTTAACTTACTACTGTCTTTACTAATCTATTTATCTATCTATCCATTTAAAGTTTAAAAGTTTAAGTTGCAAATTGAAAAAACTTGGAGCACGTGGAAATAACAAACGAAAACAAAAATTATATAATTATGCAATGTTAGTTATTATTACCATGACGTAACAAATAGAGTTTACATAATTAAAAAAGACATCCTGAGCCGTAGCCTTACTTACTTGGTGTAGATAAGGTAATTTACAATTTATTTAGCATGGTTTTATCAGCGTATTATGTCCAAAAAGGAGCTTAAGATATTAATTTTTTTTTTGCTTCAGGTTTTTTTTAATATTTAAAGAAACTTTTCTTTTTTATATATACTTTCAAAACCTTTTGACTACCCTATTATAGTAAATCCATTTTTTGGAGTCTTAAGATCCTTTTGATTTTTGCTCATCAGCGTTAAAAGCAAAAATTGTTTCAAAAATCAAAATGCTGGAACTAAAATTTTTGCGAATAAACTATTTTTAGATCCACATAGATATTTGATCACCCAAAATTGTTTTTTAAAAACAAAAAGGTTTTAAAAATGTAGCAAAAGTGTTCATATTGCCCAAACCACTTGTAATTTATAATGATTAGTTATTAAATAACCTTTTCATTAAAAAATCGACTTTATGACAGCTGTTTAAGTTTAAAATTTATTAACTTAAACCTTCAAATTAAAAATAAAACGATAAAATTACAAATTTTTGGAATTGAAATTGCAGAAAGATATCATTATAAAAATATTTTAAAAAGTTTACAATATTTTATTTTATTCAAAATTAAAGCCACTGCAATTTTACGATTTTAAACTAGGTAATTTCAATAAAAAACACTGGGCAAATTGAACATGCTTATTTTACACAAAAATGGTATCTTTAAATAAAGTCAAAACTAAACGTTTCTATGCATTGTTTTTCAAACAAAATGAAACGGATTTTTAACTAACATATTTTTCTTTATGAAAAATTAAATTTCATTATTTTAGCATTGAAATTTCGCGGCACAGATTTATTCATGCGTGATGATAATATTTTAACAACGCAAAATATATAATAGCGTTTTAATTAGATGAGAGCCGCTATTTACTTCATACAAATTTATGCTAATTATACTAATTTCTGTTATAACCTCATGAAGTCAATTTGAAAAATTCAAAGCAGTTTTAAGTTTACTGCTTACATCTTAGAAATCTTTTAGTATGCTCATATTACCCTAATCTACCCCATATTAACTATATATCAGGCCCGTGGGAAACAAAAGTTATATTAAGGGGGAGGGGAGAGGCGGGGAGGCAATACTACTGGTTAGGTCAAATAGTAGTAGGTCAAAAAATTTTGTCAATGAAACTTACTCCGATATACGGATAACAAATTAGGTCTTTTCTATCCTTTTGTTTCTTTTATATCTTAATTTGTATTTGTTTGCTTTTTCTAAAAACTAACTTAATTGACAAAATTAATTATTCGAAAAATAATTGGGAGTAGGGGGGGGGGGGGAGGCTAATGCCAATGGTTGTCAAAGTACAATTTTCACAAAAAAATACTAAAATTCCGACCAAAAAAGAGCTTATAATTGAGATAATTTGCCTATAAACGATCAAAACAGATCTTATTACTAAACTATAATGTTAATTTCATCTAAAAAACATAATTAGTTAAAATCTTATACCAATTTGGACAAACAATTATCATTTTAAGAAGGTTTAAAAAAAAAAAAAAAATTTTGGTCTGGGTTTTTCCGCTAATAACATATATATTTTTTGATACCGGCGAAAGATTTGATGTCGGCGAAAAATTTCCGACTTTTTTTTATATGCTTATGGTTAAGTCTTTGTATTGAAAGGTTAAGTTCGAAATTTCATAACTGATATAACTGGTAATATATAAACTATTTTTATTTCATAACTGATATAACTGGTAATATATAAACTATTTTTATTTCATAACTGATATAACTGGTAATTTATAAACTATTTTTGAAAAATAAGTTTAGAACAAATAAAACCTTCTCCTTCTTGAAACCATTAAAAATGTAAGCAACGTAGGTACGTTTATATATGGTAAATTCACTGGTGTGGTACGCATGCTGATGATATTATACTTTTAAGCTCAACTTTGTCTGGTCTAGAAAAATTAATAAAAACTTGTAACGTATAATGCAATTCAGATTGCATAAAATTAAACCCTGATCAAACAGAGTTCCTCCTGACAAGTAAAAGATAGTTACAAAGCTGCACGGTATCTCTCAATGGTTATTGAATAAATTTACACAAAAGACTCAAACACTTGGGGTTTACATGGGATACAGAGCACTCTTTTTTTGCCTCAATTGATCGGATAAATATTCCTGAAAAAATATTTAGTTTATCTGGAATCCGTTTTACTCATCCAAAATCTATCACTCAATTATATCAAACCTTGGTAGTACCAACATTAACTTACGGTCTGGAACTTTGTAAAACCAATTGCATAACAATACAAAACTTAGACAGAATTGAAAGGAGCGCATTAAAATTGTTTTTTAACCTTTCAAAACATTGCAAAATTTATTTTCACTCGTTATTTAAAGTTCGGGACATATCAAAGTGCATTCATCAGAATAAACTGAACTTATTTATTCGCCTTTTGGATAAAAAATTGACAAATGATATTATTGAATCTCAGCTTAGCATTCCCACGGTCAAACAATCTTTTGAAAACGATGTCCAGCAGGAGTGCCATATTAGTGGACTAAGCTTTAAAAAGTTAAGAAATAAAAAAAATAGAATACGTTTTGTGCTGGTGAGGGATAAAATCACAAATTGAGAAAACATTAAAATACTCATTAGATTAGTGGAACATCAAAGAACAGAGAAATATTTTTAAGCAAACTCTAGAAGAAAACATTTCAAAATGATTTATTTTGTAAAAATGTTTACAATAGGTGGTTAAGAATAAATTGAAAAAAAATTGAAAGGCAAATAAAAGAAACAAATTGTGGCACTATATTTTTTTACTAAAAAAGAAAAAGAAAATGTCAAGTCCGTCGACAATGAAAAACTATTTGATTCAGATTAAAGTCGTTTAAGTGTATTTCTCTTGACAAAAAGAATCTGCTGAAAAACTTCCATCATATAAGGTCCTCGGTCTTGGAATGAGTATAAATTTAACTTTAATGTAAATTTAGGGATGAAGTAGCTATATGAGAATTTAGTAGGGTATTAATGATTTATTTTGCTAAATAGTAGTTGAAATATTGGTGGAGTCCATATTTTATTTTGTACATAAACTGTAAAACAAGATGTATTTTAATTTTGTACACTTTCAACGCTTCAAGTTTGCATAAGAGAGGCTCACAAGACACTTTTTTACTTACTCCTAAATTAATTCTACAGGTTTTTGTTGAATGTAGGGTTTTTTAAGCTTAGTATAATTTGTGGTTGCCCAAGCCATCCTACCATAGCATAGGTGACTATGCGTTAATGAAAAATATAAACTTTTTAGGATATGATATTTAAAAAAGGTTTTGCTTCATACATTAATGAAATATTTATTGAGAGATTTCTATCTAAAGTGTTAATATCGAGCTTCCACGACAAATTTTCATCTAAGACCACACCTAGGAATTTTATTAAAGTTTCTCTTTTTATATAAGTATTATTTATTTTCAAATCAGGTATTTTAAGAGGAGTATTTTTATTTTTATTTGGTTTATGAAATAGAATGCAATCGGTCTTTTTGACGCTCAAAAAAAGTTGGTTACACCTGAATCATTCATTTGTTTTTATGTAATTCTTTGTTAACTATGTTAAAAAGTTTCTCAATGTCTCTATGTGAATAAAACAAATTGGAGTCATCCGCCAGATTAGTTTTAATAAATTTGATATTAAATATATATCATTTATAAAGAGTAAAAAGAGCCCCGCAAGTTGCTTTTTGTAATTTTCGTTGTTTCATATTTAATGTAATGCTTTTTCATTGGTTATTTTCGTTGTTTCATTCTTAATGTATTGCTTTTTCATTGGTTATTTTTGTTGTGTCATACTTAATGTATTGCTTTTTCATTGGTTATTTTTGTTGTTTCATACTTAATGCTTTTTCATTGGTAAAACAAACTTTAAATAAAAGTAAGTTTTTATTTTTTACTCTTTACACTTCAAGTTTTTTAGAAGAATGAAAGAATTTAGAAAAATGATCTACGGTGTCAAAAGCTTCAGAAAGATCAATAAAATCTCCTAACGAAAAACAATCTTTACTATAAACATTAGATATATGAGCATCTAGCTCAATCGATTTTAGACTTAATCAATCGATCAAGTCTATTATACATGACTCGTTCTAGTAATTTGAAAAAACATGGTAAAACTGATATTGATCTATAATTATTAGTATCAAAGTCATATCCAAATATATATATATATGTATATATATATATATATATATATATATATATATATATATATATATATATATATATACATATATATATATATATATATATATATATATATATATATATATATATATATATATATATATATATATATATATATATATATATATATATATATATATATATATATATATATATATATATATATGTATAATTGAATATATGAACATCAATGAATAAGAGTTCTCTCACTGAAATTTTTTTATTAAGTCTAATCTAAGAAATTTTTGTTAGATTTTTGATACTTGCATCTCCAGCTTTAATTACAAACTTATAATTATATTTAATAACAAACAATAACTTCATTTTTTTATTAATAACAAACAATTTCATTTTTTTTATTTAATAACAAACAATTTCATTTTTTTTTATTTAATAACAAACAATTTCATTTTTTTTATTTAATAACAAACAATAACTTCATTTTTTTATTTAATAACAAACAATAACTTCATTTTTTTATTTAATAACAAACAATTTCATTTTTTTATTTAATAACAAACAATTTCATTTTTTTATTTAATAACTAACAATAACTTCATTTTTTTAATTAATAACAAACAATTTCATTTTTTTATTTAATAACAAACAATAACTTCATTTTTTTATTTAAAAACAAACAATAACTTCATTTTTTTATTTAATAACTAACAATAACTTCATTTTTTTAATTAATAACAAACAATTTCATTTTTTTATTTAATAACAAACAATAACTTCATTTTTTTATTTAATAACAAACAATAACTTCATTTTTTTTATTGCTTCTTTAAAGTTTGCTTTAACTGGGCTTTTTTAACGTTACGCAAGTATATAAAATATATTTAACAATTTAATATAGGTGTCTTACGACGTTGTCAATTTTTATCCATCAATTCCTCTGGAAAAGGCCAAGAAAATTATTCTATTAAATTTATAAAAATATTATGTCGGCCGTTTGCCTTTTTTCTTTTTTGTCTACATATTATTTTTATTTAAATATTTATATTAAGTTTGATTTTTATTTTAAATATATATTTAATTAGAATTTGTTTGAATATATTTAAGTTTATTGCATCCGCAACATTTTGTTAAGAAATTGTGATTGCAAAAAACTGAAGTATATTTAAAACCCCTTTTTGATAATTGTATGCAAAACTATGAAAAGCTGTTACACCCTGACATCTATGTTGTTAGACTTTATACACTATAATGTGTATTACAGCTTGTTTGATTATTTTACTTATTTAAAAATATTTATATTTAAAGAAACATATAATATATATTTTATATACTCGAGTATACATTAGGCCGAGTGAATTAAAAAAAGAAACAGCTTTACGTGAATAAAACCTTTAGCAAACTCGCTCAAGTTTTTATTTGCGTAAAGCTAAACAATTTACTCCATAAAGGCGGTATACTTGCTCAGCTCTACGTGAATAAAAATTTGAAAAAAATTGCTGAAATTGTTGTTCACGAAAGCTGACCAATTACTGAGTAAAAGTATTTGCTTTTTTTATTCACCCGGCCTATTAAATAATTGCAGACGGAAATATTTCATTATAATGTGCTATTTCCAAAGTTAATTATCTTTCCCGCTATCAGCTACCATTGTGGATGGGTACATACATATATACATACATACATGTATATATGTATGTACGTATGTATGTATGTATGTATGTATGTATGTATGTATGTATGTATGTATGTATGTATGTATGTATGTATGTATGTATGTATGTATGTATGTATGTATGTATGTATGTATGTATGTATGTATGTATGTATGTATGTATGTATGATTGTATGTATGTATGTATGTATGTATGTATGTACATACATACATGTATATATGGCGTACAACAGTTGTACAACAACCTTGTTTTATAGAGGAAACTTACATTAAGTTGCACTACATAACGTCGGTTGTACAGCAAATCTTATGTTGTACAACTGCGATTGTGGATATTAAAAAAAATCAATTTCCACGACAATGTTTTGTTTTTTGCGCAGTTAATTTTTTATTGAAACCGCACGAAAACTGCTGCACAGCAGTAAAGATAATAAAATATCGCCATTTTTTACAAAATGGCAACGGCTCTGATATATGTTTCTGATATATGTTTCTCTCGCTTAACTCAGAGAAAACAAAATATATATTATTCCATAAAAAGGCGTAAGAAGAAAACCTTCCTCTTAAGTTGCCTGACCTTATCCTAAATGATAACTTAATTAAAAAACAAGCCAGCATTAGATTCTTAGGAGTTCTTGTTGATGAGAAGCTATCCTGGTTTCCTCAAATAAGATATATTCAATCTAAAATCAGTAATATAATTGGTATGATGTATAGAGTTCGCTCATATATCAATAAACAAAGTCTAAAACTAATTTACTTTGGACTAATTCATTGCTTTATCAGCTATGCAAACATATCATGGGCAAGTACTAAGCCATCAAAACTTAAAAAAATCTATAGTCTACAAAAACACGCATGCAGAATCATTTACTTTAAAAATAAGCGGGAGCATGCAAAACCTATAATGAAAGATATGAAAATGATGGATGTTTTTGAAATAAATATCTATCAGCATTTAATTTTTATGTATCAATTTAATAATAATCTCTCTCCTACAAACTTTACTAACAAGTTTGAAATAAACATAAATGAAAACTACTATCTAAGAGCAAATATAAGTAACACATATAAACTGCCTCAAAACTATAATAAATATACTGAATATAGCATTGCAATCGGGGGTCAAATATATGGAATAGATATCAAAAAGGATCCAAATGTATGGCAAAGTCATTAAGTTCATTTAAGTTTCTGATAAAAAAAGAAATTTTTAAAATTTGATTATTATTTGTGCTTAAAAGGATTACAAAGTAATTTTCTTTATAATCTTATTTATTTGTTTTTATTGATCAGCGCAGCAGTTTTATGCCCATTAGGGTTTTTAATTTAATTTAATATCCATAACCTAATGAAAATGTATAAAGGGGGCTCTATGAAAAGATTGCGACGTTTTGTCATCTTCATCTTCTTTGAGCCCCTGTCTGTTTAACTCTTTATTTTATAAAGATCATTGTAAAAAATTATAGTTTATTTTATATACTGTATATACAAAAACGGTGCTTGTTGACAAGATTTTACTGTCTTCTTTGTTATACGTACATATTTCTTTCTTGTATATATATGTGTTGATTATATTTGTTAAACAGCAAAATAAATGTAAAAAAACAAAAAAAAAAAAAAAAAATAAAGCAGCCTTTATGAATAAAGATAAAAAATTTCCAGTGTCACAAAATGACCAAAATTTTCACTGTGTCACAAAATGACTTTTTATTTGCACCTCTTTTTCCAAGAAAAACCTTCGGGGTATGATAGTACAAGTATTTAAGAGTTGGTTTTTAAATCGTTTTTTAAATCATCGTCCGTAATAGAAATATTGATTCGAAATTTTTAGGCCTATTGACAAGATTATTAAAATTGTATATTTTTTTCAAATAAGTGGTTAACAAAGATTCTAGGCCCATTAATAATTTTAAAATTCTAGAAAAGGCAGCAGTTTCACTGCAAAGTGCCTTTTAGCAAAATACAAGTGTAAAACTATTCAAAATGACAAATCAAGCAAAAATTCATGTGGCAACAGAAAAAAGGTATGTTTTCTCTGTTTAAAAAAACTAACAGGCAACTGACTGACTTTATGGTTAAACGCTGTCAAGAAGTTGTTGATAAAGCTATCAACTTTGAAGATCAAAGAGTCCCAATTAATATCTGCTAAAACTATCAAGTAAGCCTTAGAAAAATTGAAATGGTAAAGATGTTCAACTTCCCTCACTGCCTGACTACCAAAATATAGAGTTTCGTCAAATCAAAACAAGTCAGCTGAAAGAACAGCCAGCTGTTGAGAAATGATTGCATGCTTTTCACTGATTGAAAGAGGGATTCCACAAATTATACAAAAGGAATACTTCGACAGAACATGCTTGAAGTTGCAGTAAAAGACACAATAACAGCAGAAAGAGTAGCTGTTTCTGTGGTAGTTAACAAAGTTCCTTCACCCTATGGCACTGTGCTTCTTAGTCAAGGAATAAGAAGGCATCTTCCATTTACTCTAGGTGAAAAATATTTTATTTTTGTTATATATCCTTTCATTTAAGTGACTCAACATTGAAACTTTGAGAACCCTAACCCTTACCCTAACCTTGTGTTATGTTAATGTAAACTTTTTTTCAGGACCATCAAGACAAACAAAACATTTTAAAGTAGCTACATCCACCTTGATTGCTCAACAACTTCTACAAGTTCAAAATCAAACTGAGCTTTCTAACAGAGGGATGAACAAATATGTTTAACACTTAAAAAAGTTGCTCCCCAGCAAATATTTAAAAAAAGTTTAGTTCAGATCAGAGTTCCTCAATCAAATGAAATTATCAAGCTATGAATTGATAGGGGGTTTTCTGAAAATGCCTCTAGGAGTTCTTGAAGAGAGATCTCTTAGTAGGAGAATCAAATGCTTCTCCTTTTATTAGAGTGCTGAGCTCGAAATATTTGGCTCCATTCAAACTGATTATACAGACATCCGAACTAAAAGGTGCCCAAACAAAAAAGCCAGGGACTTTTAGAATGTTGTGCACCTCTTTACTAAGCTTAAATCTTCTTTTTAAATAAATAAAAACTTTTTGCATATATAGGAACAAATAATAAATATTTTTTTTAGTGACGGATCCAGCATTTTTTGTTGTTTGAGATAACTTTCAGACATGGAGCAAACTCAAAACATTTGTATATTTAGACTTATGTCAAGTAATGATTTTTTGAAAAAAATGCGATGATTGGAGGCCAGAAGCAAATAAACCAAAAATTCGTCAAACAAACGTGAGGGTAACAAGCTGATAAAATATTTTTTGTACTATTCTATTAAAATTTAAGTTTCATAGTATTAACTCAAAAGTTATGACCATATAAAACGTACTCCCTTCAATTTGAGAGGGTTGCAAATTTTATATGGTCGTTATTTTTGAACGCTGAGAGATAATTCTATGAAATTTAAAATTTATCAATAAATATAAGTCTAGTTGAGAATCGTACAAAAAATATTTTATCAACTTGTTGTCCTTAAGTTTGAAGTGAAAAGGGGATGAAATTTTGAGGTTTATTTGTTCCCAGCCTCCTAATCCAATTTTTCTTTTCCAATTCCTTCATAAAATGTTACATTACTTTTCACAATAACATTAAAAGTGCTATTTAAAAAAGATTTTAAAAAGATTTAAATGGTTAAAACTGTTCCTTATGCGTCTTCTTTTTTTAAATCAAAATCTACGATTTGCCTAGCACCTATTGCGCTTAGCTGAGCTCAGAAAATTTGGTTTTAAATTTTTATTCATATATATGAATGTAATTCAAAATATATTACATGTGCGGCCTAGTGTGGTCTAGTACTTTTCTGCTTGTGTAAAAGTAAGCGTTAAAAAAAAATGTTGCACATTTTAAAGGGTTTTTTTTATTGAAAAACACTTTGAAAAAAAGCAAGCCTGAAAAATAAATTTTCATATTTCTTCTTCTTATTTCAAAACATCGTGTCAATGGAATATTAATCTTTATAAAATTAAAATGTTATAAAAATATCTTGCTTGCCATTTCATTTTCATTTTATTTTTTTACATTTTCACCAATATTTGAAAAAAATAAAATATTGCCATTTTTTTGGTCTAACTGAGCTGAAAAATATATTATAAATAAACTGTATTAGTTTTAGAGTGCGGGTTACTAGATTACATTTACAAAAAGATATTACTCCAATATAAAAGTTGGTTTTGAAGGGTTCTACTCAGTTCTGGCCCACTCGTGGCTTTTAATCTTATCTCCTAACTTTTATTCATTTATTTATCTTTTATTATATTTAATTATCTTTTATTCCGCATTTCTTCATCAAGAGGAATGACTAAAATATACGGCCAAATTTACGCTTTTCGATCAAAATTTAAAAGTTCGACCAAATTTACGCTTTTTACGATCATGCAATCATTCACCACTTTTACGTGCGCTCGGTGCTTTAAATGTGTATAAACTCAATTTAGACCAAGTTTTATTGTTTATATTTTAAACAAATATGGGATTGTCCCACAAAATTTCTCAAACTTATTTTAATAAAATTATTTATAAATATTTAACAAAGTTTTCAGATAACAATTTTGTTCTTCTCATGTAAAATTTAAAATTAAACCTTCAAAACGGTTATTAATGTTTAGGGATCTTAATTTATCTAATTTCAAATGTTTCTTTTTAAGTAAGTTTAATCAAGTAAAAACAAATTTATTTATATCAATAAAATTTAAGTGATGATGTTAAAAATCTTTTGATTTATTTTTAATCAAAACTTTTTGTTTAATTGATTCTTAAACATTTCAGCGGTTGTTAGCATTTTAATAATTCTTAATTATTTTCTATTTTAAGTTTCTTAATTTTCTTTGTTATTTTCTGATTTATGTTTTTATATATATTTGTATTTTACAGTTAAGTAAAGCTTTTTTATATATATAGGGCTTGGAGATAAGGCGTACTGTGCCTTCTTCTTGCTCTAACCAGTAATTTTGATATATGTATATGCAATCTAAACATTCTTTAGCGGAGAAATAAATTACACTGAAAAAAAAAATTCACCTTGTTCAGGACATGTTTAAATTGCTTGATGAATGCAAGTATAACCTAGGTATTTTTATTGACTTAAGTAAAGCTTTCGATACACTCAATCATCAAATCCTTCTATCGAAACTCAAAAGTTATGGTTTAAAAAATACTAACTTGCCCTGCATCGAGAGCTATTTGACTAATAGGAAGCAGTATGTAATAAAGAAACAAAATATACTATATAAAATAGTAATAGTATAGAATATATAAACTAAAATAGTAATAGATAAAAAAAAAAATTATGAGACAATTAAATGTGGTGTTCCTCAAGAACCATTTTTAGAACCACTTCTAATTCTCGTTAATATAAACAATTAAAAAAAAAAATTTTAACATTTTAAATACATTTTTGTTTACAGATGATACCAGCTTGTTTTATTCCAATAAATTTATCAATATAATATTTCAAACAATAAACAAAGACAAACTAACCCATGAATGGTTTAAATCAAACAAATTATCTTTAAAATACTAAAACAAAATACACTTTTTTCCATCGTCACATAAAAAATCAGATTGTAAGAATGTACTCCGAGATGGAGATCTTAATTAAAACTATATTTACGTTATTGTAACTTAATGAAGGCATTATATAGAAAATAAGCGATAAGAAATGTTGTAGTTTATCATTTACTTGGCGACGAAGATAAAAGAAACGAAATTTAAAATAAATTATAAAAAATTAACGAAGATTTTAGTAAAAAGCGTATTTACCCATGGCTATAAAAAACCTTAATTTACCAAACTTTCCACCGTTTTCATGTACTGAAGAAGCAAGTAAGTTATTTTCAAGCTGGAAACGATACATTAAACGATTTGAGCTACTTTGCGATTCACTTGTAATTACAGACGATAAACAAAAACTTTCGTTACTTCTAACTTTAATTGGAGATAACACTTACGAAATTTATGAAAACATTATACCTCAAGATACGCTAATCGCATACCACCAAGCTGTCGAAGCTTTTAACAAAAATTTCAAGCCCTAAGTAAACCTGAGCTATGAAATCTTTATTTTTTGCAAGATGGCTCAACGTATAGACGAAACCACTCAGCAGTTTTTCGTTCGATTAAACGAACAAGCTATCAAATGCGAGTCTGCTGATAAGGATAAAAAAATTAAACAACAAATTGAGCTTTGCACAAATATTTCAAAACTACGGAAATACAGTTTTCAAAATCCTAACAAAACTCTACAGGACTTGTTAACTACTGCCAAAACATTTGAGCTGATGAACCATCAAATAGAAGAACTTGAGAAAGAAACGATAAAACAAAAAGATGTAAATACAGTAAAGAAAACAAAATTTCCACAAACCAGTCAAGCGCCACAAGAGACAGAAGCTAAGTCGCTTAAAAGAACTTGCTACCGATGTGGAAATGAATTTCCATACACGAATATATGTTTAGCTTTGGGGAAATCTTGCCACTCCTGCGGGAAATCGGACATTTTGCAACAGTCTGTAAAACTAGAAAATAAAAACGAACAGAATACAAGAATACGTCAAAAGAAATAAACAAGGTTATACGAAACCATTAAATACAATTTACAAAGATATCAATGAATCCGAAAATTCTCAGTCAAAGTTAAACGAAGGAGAATTGTACTCTGTCAATGTTAAACAGATATCTAACGACGGACTTAAGAACTTCGAGGTAACGATTAACATAGAAAATATTCCAATAACCGTTCTAATAGACACCGGAGCTTCGATAAACATTCTAAACTTTAAAACATTTGAAAAGATAAACAACTTCCTTTAAAGACCACTTCGACTACAAAAATCTAAAACACAGATTATTACTTACGGGGATATTAATCCAAAGCTCAAAATAGAAGGAAAGATCAATGTAGTGATAGAAAATCAAACCAAATTTCGTCAGTTCACATTCCACGTGGTTAAAACACACCACAAAAATCTGTTATCTGGAAATGAAAGTTACTCGTTTTAATACAACTAAATACTGACGTCAATAAGAAACTTTTAAACAAAAGCCAAAGAGAACAAAATATGTCGAAAGTAAACAACAAGTTTTCCATTCTTTGCAGAACTTAAGCAAATTAAACAATACTCTCCTTCTAAACGCTTCAAAACGATTAGAACCACTTATAAACTCATACAAAAATTCTGTTTTTAGCGGTAAAATAGGAAAACTCTCCAACTACCAAGTAAAATTGAAAATAATGAAAGTATACTACCAGTCGCACAAAGAGAAAGAAGAATTCCTTTTGCACTTTGAGAAAGGTTAAAGTTGAACTTGCAAAACTTGAAGCAGAAGGAATAATTGAAACGGTAACCGACGAAGCGACACCCTGGATAAGTCTAATGGTAATTGTGCCAAAAAATGCACAAGAACGCGTTTTCCAACTCCAACCCTGGACGATGTTATTTCCAATTAACTCCGATGATTAACTCCAACTTTGGACGATATTATTATAAAACTAAAAGACTCCGCCTTTTTCTCGAAACTAGATTTAATGAAGGCATTTCAACAGCTCGAACTTGCACCGGAATCCAGATCAATAACTACTTTTCAATCCGAAACTCAGATTAAACGTTTTAAAAAACTTTATTTTGGAGTAAACTCCGCGCAGGAGGAACTACAAAACGCTTTACGAGAAGTTTTAAAAGATATAGAAGGTACTTTGAACATTGCCGACGATGTTTTAATTTTCGCTTTGAATACAAAAGAGCACGATTTAATATTACATAAAGTATTAGAAAGATTTAAACAGAAAGCTTAAACTCTAAATTTTGAAAAAGGCTTATTTGGAAAGGAAAAAGTCAAATTTTATAGATTTTTTATTTTCAAAAGATGGAATGCAACCAGATCCGGAAAAACTTTATAATATTAAGAACATGCCAACACCAGAAAACAGTAAAGCTCTCCAAAGTTTTCTCGGGCTTATAAACTATTTTAAACGTTTCATTCTACACTACAGTACAATTAGTTATCCATTGAGAAACCTTCTGCATAAAGATTCCTTATGGAACTGGAACCTTGAGTGTCAGCATGCATTTGACAAACTAAAAAAAGCTATGACATTGGACTCATGTGTCGGATACTTCGATCCCAACAAAGAGACTACTGTCTTCACCGATGCAAGTCTTGTAGGCATATCGGCAGTCATTGTTTAAAACACTCCAAATAAACAAGATTTTAAACTAATATCTTATAATTCGAAAGCGCTATCGCCTGTACAACAACGCTACTTTACGCTCGAAAGAGAATGTTTAGCTATAGTATACGCCTTTGAGCATAACAAAACATACCTATTTGGACACCCTTTTAAAATGTACAGCCACCATGAAGCTATTGTAAAGATTTTAAACAACCCAAACGATGTGCAATTTGTCAAGCCCTTGGTAAACAAAATGCACCAGCCGAACTATTAATCACACCAACACCAGAGGAAGCTTGGGACACCGTTAATGTAGATTACCTTGGTCCTTTACCTAATGGATTTTATTTGGTAGTCCTTATAGGCCAAACATTAAAATTTCCGGTTGTCGATATTATACATAATACATCTGCTGACCTCCTTATTGATTTTCTACAGAAAACGATTGCAGTATATGGAATACCGAAAACAGTTGTCAGCGATAATGGACCACCTTTTACTTCATTCAAAATAAAGATGTTTTTGAATAAACTGAATATTCAACATAAACGAATCACCCCACTTTAGCCGCAAGCAAACTCACAAGCCGAATCCTTTATGAAACCACTGATTAAAACAATACGAGCAGAACACATTGAACGGAAAGACTGGAAAAAGCAATTATACAACTTCCTGTTTTCCTACCGTACCACACCCCATTGCACAACCCAAATACCACCATCTACACTCATGTTTAATCGCGTTACAGGTTTTACAATACCTTCATTCCAAACAAGGGTCGATACAAATATCAATGATCAAGTCAAAAAGAGACAAGAAAATGCTTAGTTATACAGCAAAAAATATCACGATTTAAAATACCACGCAAAAAATCCAAGTTTAAATATCGGGGATACAGTACTGATAAAACAAAAAAAATATAACAAAATTACGGCACCATTCGAGTTCAAACCCTACACAACTACTGCAAAGAATGGTACAAGGATCACTGCAAAATCTCCCGTCGACAATTCTCAAAAAACTCGAAATGCTTAACACATGAAGAAAGTACCAACGGATATACAATTTAATCCGATACCAATTAAAGAAGAGAAAGATGAAGAATATCTCCAGAACGATTCAATTTTGCCAGAAAAGGAAATAACAGCTACTATGCCGACACAACTAAGAAGCTACCATCAAGAACCGATTCTGAAGACATATCCTAACAGAGAAAGACGTCCTATAGAATTATGGAGGAAGTATTAAAACATTATAAAACACAAACAGTAAAACATTTCATTTACAGAAGAAGGGGAAGATGTAAGAATGTGCTCCGAGACGGAGATCTTAATTAAAACTATATTTACGTTATTGTAACTTTATGAAGGCATTATATAGAAAATAAGCGATAAGAAATGTTGTAGTTTATCATTAAACAGATATTTCCTCAAAACTTCCGAACCATTTTATTGATAGTAAATTGATTAAAAAAGAGCGACCAATAACATTTTTAAGCGTGTTTCCAGACGAAAATGAAACCTGGAAGGAATATATAAGTGTAGTGTAAGATAAAATATCAAAAAATTTAAGTATAATGTGCAAAGCTAAGCAGTTATTAAATCAATCTTGTTTAAAAAACATTTACTTTTCTTTTATTCAATGCTACTTAAATTATGCGAACATTGCTTGGTGCAGCACTAACGCGACGAAAATAAAAAATTGCATACCAAACAAAAACAGGCTATAAGGATAGTTTCAAAGTAGATCGTTTCTCACACACATAAACATTATTTAATGAACTCAGTATAAAAATGTATAAAAACTAAACCTCCATCATTTTTTTATTTTCATGTTCTAACTTGATAAAACTATATTACCAATCTTTTTCTATTCAATTTTTGAAAAAATAAATCACATATACCCTATTTTCACATATACCCAATTTTCAAATCACATATACCCAATCACATATACAAATCACATATACCCAATTTTCAAAATACAACTAAATTCAATCCAAAACTTATTATTCCACTTCTAAATTCTCTATTGTAAATCAAGGACCAAAGTTATGAAACACAATATTAAATAAAGAACTGAAAACTAATTAATCTCTTAACCAATTTAAAACAAAGCTTAAGCAATTACTTTCGTTAAATGAAAATATATTAAATTTCTTCTAATAAAGCTTCTTTTAATTAGAAATCAATCAATAATAGCTAATTAATTAAATAAAAACTGTAGATTATTAATAAATTATTAATGAATATATTTTCAATACTTTATACGGGTTTAATTGTCTAGCAATACAATACGGGTTTAATTGTCCTGCAAATTTATTAAAATTATATATAAATATGTAATAACGTAATTTATGTAAATTTAAAGTTATGTAAATGTGTAAAGTTATTTAATAAAAATTATTTAATATAACGTTTTAAAAGAAAACTTTTTTCTATAATATGATGTTAAATTTAGATATATTAGATAATTACATACTTATATACCCAGCGAGCACGGCAACGTCCATATGACGTCGAAAGGACGTCTTTTTAGGACGTCCGGAACTGGTTCTAAATGGCAACGCCAGATGACGTCTTTTTAAGGCGTTATTAGGACGTCTTTTTAGGACGGAATAAAGACGTGTTTTTAGACGTCTAAAATACGTTAATTTAGGACGTTCAGAACTAGTGTGCTAAATGGAAACGCCAAATGACGTCTTTAAATAACCTAATTTAGACGTTCTCATTTCGACGTCTAAAATACGTGTTTTTACATGGCTTTACTTAAACGTAAGGTTCAAATTTATGTTTTCACAGAACCTCTTGAGAATAAGAAAAAAATAATAAATCGTTCAAATTTTTTAATAATATAATTGTGCTGAATTTTATAAATTACAATTTTGTAAACTTCTTTTTCCACTTGTTAATTTCCAAGAATCGAATGTTCGAACAGTTGACGTCATTCACCTTCTTTTCGATCAGATGCACTCTTTAAAATATTGCCACCAGGATTTTAAAGTTTTTGTTGTTGTAGGAATCAGGAAAGCAGTCTTAACCCTAAAAAAATATTGTCAAAATAAGTATGTACAAATAAAGGGGAAATAAACAACACACACACACACACACACACACACACACACACACACACGCACACATATACATAATTATTAATTTATAAACATAACATCAAACATCAAAAAATACGAATTTCTCAACACTCAATTGATTGTTTTAAAGAAATTTTTGACTGGATTGTTGTGACACGCTTATATATTTATGTATATCAAGCATTTAATATAATTGCTATAATTTTACTATAAAAATGCTCTTTTTATAGTAAAATTATACTTACTTTGAAAGCATGCTCTTCTTAAATGCACTGCATTATGAGCCACCAACATTTAATAACTTCTATTTCTGAATTCAAAAGATAACACTAGTGTAATGGATATGCGACAATTTAGTGTAAGTTATATTGGGCATAGAAGCAATACATTAGTGTTTTAATCAACTCAAAAATTTTGTGTAAATTATGTTTATTTGTAAAGTGAGCATTATGTATATAATTACAGATCAAAATTTTTTATGTAATTTATGATAGTAATTTACCCTTAAAAAGAAAACTAAACATTCAACCATAATAAAAAATATACTACTTTTTGCAACATTTCTATTGAGAAATGATTGATCACCTTCAAGAAACTTGGCGATAGAATCACACTAGTAAAGATCAAAACTATTCTCAACTTTAAACCTTTTTTATATTTCATTACTCTTAAGATAAGTAAGTAAATGAATGAAAGACTATATATTAGTTACTTAAAAAAAAATATGCTTTTATAACTATAACAGTTTTGAAGTTACTGGAAGAGAAAAGATAGAATTCGTAGAACAAGATAATGATTGACAGATGACTTAAAAGATTGCAAATTAAATGAATCAGGGAAGCAAGATGAAGGAAGCGAATTTCAAAGAACTGATATTCAAAGAAAAAACTAGAGGTATAAGAATTTTTGGAGCACTTAGGAACAGTCACAGAAAAAGGACGAGAATGAATTTTAGTAGATGGAACAAGGGACGCTAGCTCATTAGAGTAGTGCCCATTATAGTATTTGTTGAAAAGAGAAAAAGAAGCAACATCATGACGATGTGACAGTGGTTGGAGATTGGCTGCAAGAGCAGATCCAACTATGTTTACAATGCGTTTTTGCACCTTATCTAAAAAAGAAACGGCATCATTAGAAGATCCGCCCCAGATATGGCAACAGTATTCCATACAGGGACGGATTTGAGTTTTATAGAGATAGAGAAGAGAATCTGGAGTAAGGAAGTGTCGAGCTCGATAAAGAGATGCAGCCTTAGCAGATGCTAATTTTGCAATGAATTTGATATACCATTTAAAAGAAAGATCAGAAGTAAAAGTAAATCCTAGAAGATGAAGGGTAGATGACTCATCTTGTACATTATCATTCATAAATATAGGAAGATCTAAACTATTGCGACAACAATTGACCAGAAAAAATTAAGTTTTATCTGAAATAAAGTTCACCAGCCATTGTAAGCTCCATGCTGTAGCAGAGGTGAGATCCTTTGCAAACTCAGATACCCCCTCCAAGCAATCAGAGAGTGTAGGCTTCTTATCATGACAAGAATAAATGGTAGTGTCGTCAGCGAACAATACCACCTTAGATGTGAGAATATCTGGAAGATCGTTAATGTAAATTAAAAAGAGTATAGGGCCAAGGATTAAACCTGAAGGAACCCCTCAAGTTACAGGTGTGAAGAAAAGTGTTGAAGTTACAGGATATGAAGAAGAGTGTATATATATATATATATATATATATATATATATATATATATATATATATATATATATATATATATATATATATATATATATATATATATATAACTAACTTAAAATTTTACTAACTACATCTTTCGAAAGGGAATTCTTAAATGTTCTTTTTTTCTTGCTGAATTGACTAGGTACCTATTTTGAGTATTGCGGAGTATTTAAAAATTAATTTATAAAGAAAGAAGGTCTCGATAGTTAAAATAACTTCCAAGATAGTTATTACAAGAAAAAATATTACTTACATTAATCTTTGTAAACTTTAAAATTTATCATGGACTTCATATATTTATTTTAACTTTTTTTTTGGGAAAAGAAAAATTTTGAATCACAGACTTTCAAATTTTGGAGGAGCTGAATGAATTAAAAAAGTTGTTACTAATAAAAATTCATTAGGCATATTACATAAAATAAACTATATTACATTACCAATACATAAAATGAACTATAGCCAAAACCATTGTTTTATTTTTTTTAAACCGAAGGCAAAAAAAAAAATTTAGGGTTAAATACATTTAATCAAATAAAATTTCTTTAATTTAAAACAAAATTAAATACAAAAACTACAAACACATCAATTCTACATTCCTAAATGCATATTTAAATAAATGCAATATGAGTTTTTGAAATACAAAACAAAAATGTAACATAATATTACCAAATACAAACATGTATTTGACCAAAACATATATATCAACAGACACTTGATGTAGTTGACGCTCCTAAAAATAAAATCTTAATTAACAAGTAAATAAAATTTATGGAAAAGTAAAAAATATTCTTACAAGTTTTATTTTCTTAGCATTAGCAAATTTTTTTTTTTAACTTTTCTGTTAAACTTTAAATTGTATCTAATTGATGTTTGACAATATCTATTTCTAAATTTAAACAAATACTACAAATTCTACTAATTTTAACTAATAAAAAATAATAACTAATAATTCTAAATTTCAACTAATTCTACTAATTCTAAATTTTATCAAAACTCATTTTCATTTTGTTTATGGACATATATTTTGTATTTTTAGCAAAAACAAAATCAGGGTTTACATTATTAAAAAAGACGCTAAAAGTATGGATTTTAAGGAGACATTTTTCTATTACTTAAAGAGATTTGGTAACGAAAGACAATTTTTTGAAAGAAAAAATAGGCAAAATTAAGGAGAAAATAACTACATTGAAAACAGAATCTTATTTTTTTAAATAAATTTTAAATAAAAACAGAAAAATTATTATAAATTAGCATATTACTTATATATATATATATATATATATATATATATATATATATATATATATATATATATATATATATATATATATATATATATATATATATATATATATATATATATATATATATATATATATATATATGTATATATATATATATATATATATATACAACCCTCGGAATTAGGGTTGGCATGCAGCAATGCCAACCTAAAAGTGTTTGAGGTCGACAAATAATGCTGACCTTGTTTCTATGTTTAATTGTGAATCAAATTTTTTTGCTTTTTTGATGTCGACAAATTATTGCATTTTATTCTAATTCCAAGGGTAGTGTATATATATATATATATATATATATATATATATATATATATAAATATATATATATATATATATATATATATATATATATATATATATATATATACATATATATATAAATATATATATATATATATATATATATATATATATATATATATATATATATATATATATATATATATATATATGTATATATATATATATATATATATATATATATATATATATATATATATATATATGTATATATATGTATATATTTATATATATATGTGTATATATGCAGGGCTTAATTCAACAGTCGGACATCAGACATTGTCCGGCTAAAACCTCAGATTGTCCGATCAATTTACAAAGTCATCGGACATTTTGTGCAACAAGATTTATAATTCTTTAGAATAAAATTTTATTCGTTGATTTGAAATTGAAAAATTTAAACTTAATGTAAACTATTAGACAAACTTATAAAATATGTTGATAATGGAGGCATTCATTCCCAAAAAAAGCACTATTATTAATTGTAGTTTTAATGACTGTTCTTTAACAGTTTTATTGTTATATTATTAAATTTAAAACTATTGCTCATTTAAAACGATCTCAAAAGTCAAAGTATGTTCGATTGATTACTGCGAACGCCGTGGACACCGAAAAGCAAAGAAAAGCTAGAAGTTTGAAAAATTTGATAATAAAAGATTTTACAAATGTGTTTTTTTAGAGGCTGAGATCTCATCGATGGAATATTTTTAAAAAAACATTAGGAAAATATACATTTAAATATTAACATTATAATCATCCAAATCATTCTACTTTGGCTTGAGAGGTTTCTCGGCGGCATCCTGGTCCTACTCGAGTTTTCCGATTCTTTCCCAGCCAACATTGACATACGGGTACCGTACGGGGCCCATACGGGTCGTCAACTGGGTCCCGTATGGGAAGACCAACGGTATCCCGCCGGATCATGACCACGGTTTCCATATGGGACCCATATGGGTTAGCCCGCCGGGTATCCCGTATGGGTCCCAGTCAAATCCCGTAATTTAAAACCGTAAGGGACCCATTTGGGTTTGCAAATGGGACCCATATGGGAAACCCATCGGGAACCCGCCGGATCACGGCCGCGGTTTTCTTCTGGGGCCCATATGGGTATGCCCGCCGGGTATCCCGTGAGGGTCCCACGAAGTTTACCCATTGCAAATCTTGCAAAACTACGTTTTTAAATGTTTAAAATTTACAGAAAAAGCAAATTTATATATAAATTGATTGGTTTATTTAAAAAAAAAAAAGTAATTAAAATTACACTGTCAAAATTAAGCAAACTTTTGAACGATTATTTAATCATGTATCAAATGCTTTCACGTTTATCTCGGGAATCGGAAGCTTTTCCATTGTTGTTAAAACGACTTCTTTGAAAACCTTTTTACACAATATCTCGTTTCAATATGAACTGTAAAAAATTAAGTTTAACTGTTAGTTTTAAATTTTATTGGTAACACATACATTAATTTTAATATGTTATAAAACTCTTACAATTTCTCCCAACTCTCTTCAGATAAAAAATGTAATTTTTACCATCAAAGGTACTTGTAATAGATAAGCACATGCTTATGATTCATATAATAAATTGATAACATTCCTTTAGTTAATGATAAATAAATTATATAAAATTATTAAATAAATATATGTTTTTATTTATATTGTATATAATTTGATATATATTGTATATACCTTATATACAGTGCCATGGCTACTAGATACAAGCCCCCCATTCCAAAAAAAAACCTGTCATAAGGGCCCCAAAATTCCTAAAAACTAAATAAAAATCTAAATAAAAATCCTAAAAAAAAAAAAAATCCTTACATTTGTAAAAGGGCCCCTAAATTTGCAAATGAGCCCCCTAGACAAACATTTTTTAATTGACCTGAAAAAGTTTTGTATTTGAAAGAGGGACATCTACCAAGTACCTAAAATTTAACTGTATTATTTCCTATATGTGCTAATGAATGGACATTGTACACTAGTTCATCCTTATGATAAAGTTCACATATAAAGATAAGTAGCTGAAAAGCAAAATTAACATATTTTTTCAACAAAATGAAACATTATGAAAGTAGAACTACAACTGAAAAATCTAAACAATTAAATACATTTTTGGCTAAACCATTCCCTTTAAACAACTGGTCCAGTGTTTACTATAAATAGTCTAAGCTCAATTGTTTTCCAATTTTTAATATCTAATTCATACCTTGATTTTCTATAAAAATTTCTTGATATGTAATGACGTATCTGGAACAATCCGCCAGATAAAGTATTGACTGTAATCTGAGACAATTTACAACAATTGGGCAATTTAACTATAAGTTGAGAAATCTTCGCATTACCCCTAAGCATACTAGATGCATTAAGTCTAAAGGAAACTTTGTCACCATGTTAAAATTTAATTCAATTTAACACACCACTAAGATGTTCAGAATGCTTTTAATGACAAAAAATCTGAATCAGTGCTTAAAATTAGTGAAATATGTAGGAGAATTATCTTGCCACACCACTTTTCTTTCAAAACACAGCATTCACATCAGTTATAACCATTGTGTTCTTTAATACACTTTACAAATGCTCTAGCTGGTGCATCACATATGATAACAGCAAGATTGATTTTTAACTCAATATTTTCATAGATAAAACTATCTTTTGCAAGAACTTTGAAATCTACCAAAAAATTATGTAGACAATTAAGGTGACCTGCTATTCTCATTAACTGAGTTTTTTTACTCTTTTTTCACAAACCGTACTTTTTTCAAATCCTGTACTCTGAAAGTACTCATTTGTATAATTTTGTACTCATTTGTATTTCTAAAACATTTTTTT